>CM042011.1:124880751-125065751 GCA_023525715.1 Cichorium intybus | reverse complement strand
TGTTTTTGTTGTCTATATTGATAGGAACAATGTGTTGATATAAGTTTACGCATTTCACGAATTCGTAGGTATAGGGAGGAGTTCGGCGAAAAGCTTGTTTCTCTTGTTGAAAAGGATCCTTCTAACAAGACATTGTTAATTTTAAAAGTTGAATATGATGGTTTTTTTGGTTTAGTAGTAGGTAAGGGTGTAGGTTCTTTAGTTGTACATTGTAACACCCCTTTTCTCAAACCATATTTTAATACAAATACAGTTTATGTTACAAACATATTTTACAACTCGTGACTATAGAGTAGCCACTTAAATTTTTTTTTTTTTACAAACTTAAACTCAAGGGGGTATTACAGAATCAATTCAGATAACCATAATTTAAACTTACAGTGTACAAACTGGTCCCAACTGCAACCTTCGCTCTCTTCACCTAAGTACATAGCATTTCAAAAATAGTATACGTGAGACATAAAGCCTCGTGAGTAATATGGGTTTAGACCCAAAACTTTTCTGTTCAAAACTTGAAATATTACAAGTAAACTGCTCAAAACTGATTTATATCATAAATCTCAAAATGTCTTTTCTTCTTTACTTTCAAACTTTAAAAAAAAATACTTTCTTTCTCAAAACTACTTTCTTTCTCATTTTCTTGTGACCAACTGAAACTCATGAATTAAGTTATTTTAATTCATTCTACTAGCTCCCCTCACGGGACAGAACAGATCCGCCCACTAGGTTATGCTCATTCGGTCTCCCCTTTGTGACTTGGAACGGATTCAAGCACAAGGGTATACTAAGCTAGACAACTACTTCGCGACGGGAGGTACCATCCCAGTAGTGTCTTCTGATCCCCCGATTATGTGGGTGATCCTAGTCCGGACAACTGGCTCTTACTTCTTTCTTTCTTTAATACTTATCTCATTACATCTCAAATTGGTCAAAATGGGACACAATTTATAAACAACTCGTACTCAAACATTTTATAACTCTTTACTGAAAATACTTTCAAAAACTGATTTTGACATCTTAGTTCACATAAGGAACTTCTTTAAAAATACTGTGCAAACCATACTTCTTAAAAAAAATCTCTTTGAAACACTAAGCCCTTGTATAGAGCTACTTTCAAAACTATTTTCCAAACTTTAGTATTTGCAAACATTTGGAAATCTTACTTTTCTGAAAATAACATTTTGCTATGTACTAGAGAAATCCTCATAAAACTCACCTTGATGTTGCTACAAGTCTCTAAGCTTCTCGTATTCCTTCTCCTTTCCCGTGCTCAATGGTATTTGAAGCACCACCTATACAAGTATCATGTATAAATACTCAACATAATTAACTCTATATTTCTAAAGTCTCATATGACACAACTCCAGGTTATAATAAATGTATAACCATTAATAAACTCGTTTTATAGTTTTTCTCCGAAAGACGCGTATTTTGCTACAGTATCCCCGAGGGGTCGTATTTCAGTTCCGACACTTTTCCATGAAATCTTAGGCCATATTAGACTTGTGTTTCAAATTTGGAGTTCATTGGACAAGTCTAGCTCAAATTCCAAAAATCAAGTTTTTACATAAACTTGAAGTTTAGCCACTGCCGCTACAGTGACTTTTCCGCAAGGTCGGATTACGGATTTGACAATTTCCGATATGTTTTCATACCATTTTAAGGCTATGGCAAAATTTTCAGACTAAACGGACATGCCTAGCTATGGTTTCTAACTTTTATGGTTTCTAACATTTTGGTCCCTGTCTGGAGGGCGCACTGCGCCAGGCATTGGGCGCACTGCGCCTGGGCGCACCCCGCCCTGATCCTGGGCGCACTGCGCCTAGCGCCTGTGCAGACTCCTGATCAGTCGCGATTTGGCACTGTAGCATGCAGTTTTGACATTTTAAGTCCTTAATCTAGTTCTTAATCATATGGGGTTTGTTCCCTTACTAAAACCCTCCATTAAAACAAGGTTTTAACCCATTAAAATCACTTCAATAAATCAATTGCAGGAATTAAAGTTCTTGACCAAAATTGCAAATTCTCAAGAATAGCAATCTACTTCCATGTTTTTGGGTTAAGTTCTTAACTAATGACTTATTGGAAGCATTAGCCACTTAAACCACATGATTGATAACTGAAATTTCAGTTTCAATTCAACCCAAGAACCAATTCAAGACTACACCCAAAAATTTAGGTTAGAACAAAGGAAATCTTACCTTGTTTACTTTGGAATCACCAATTCCAACCTTTTCTTGATTTCTTGGCAAGGAGTCTTGAACCTCTTCTTCTTCTCCCGTATTCACTCTCGTTCTCTCTAGCTCTCTCTCGTATCTTCTGAAATCTTCCACTGGGTTCTTCAAATAATAGGGGATAATTATCATATAATATATATATTTAATTTTTATAAAAACTTTGCATTTTGGTCCCTAGCCTTCCAATTCTTCTACAAAAATGGTTCAAGAGTCATAACTTTACCATTTATGCTTCATTAACTTCCAACTTAACATTTTCTTGACATTTTGGTCATTTCCATGTCAAATGACCATTTTGCCCCTTTCGGCCATATTCCACTATTCATGCGGTAAAACTCCAAATTTCATATAAACTCTTATTTCTTATATTATTATTTTACATAATACATGTTATTTTACACAATAGTCTTATAACGTGTCAAAAGACCGTTTTACCCTTTTACAACTTTTTTTCGCAGGTTCTTACAGTCACCCCTCCTTAAGCGGATTCCGTCCTCGGAATCTTTTCGTAATCTGTGAAATTCGGATATCTTCTCTTCATTTCTTCTAGCGTCTCCCAAGTTAGATTTGACCCTAACGGGTGCTTCCACTTGACTAGTACAAGGTCAATCTCCTTGTTCCTTAGCTTCTTAGTCTGCATTTCTAGGATGGCTTCGGGTTCCTCAATCAGTTTGCTAGGAGTCTCCACCCTCAGGTCGGTATACGGTATTACTGACTCTTCTTTACCAAAATACTTTTTCAAGTAGCATACATGAAAGGTATCATGTATTCCACTAAGTTCGGGTGGTAACTCTAACTTAAATGCTTGCAATCCCACTCTTTTCAGAATTCTAAAAGGTCCAATGTATCTTGGACTCAGCTTTCCTCTCTTGCCAAATCTGACCACTCCTTTCCATGGCGACACTTTTATCATCACCAAATCTCCTTCTTGCAAGTCATACGGTCTCTTCTTTAGATTTGAGTAACTCTTTTGTCGATCTTGTGCTGCTTTCATGTTGGCTTGAATTACTCCAATCTTCTCATTAGTTACTCTAACAATCTCTGGTCCTGTAAGCTTAGTCTCACCCGCCTCCAACCAGCATAAAGGAGTTCTACACTTTCTACCATACAATGCCTCAAAGGGTGGCATTTTAATGCTAGAATGGTAGCTGTTATTGTATGCAAACTCCACTAATGGTAGGTGTTCATCCCAACTGCCTCCAAAATCCATCACGCATGACCGTAGCATGTCTTCTAATGTCTGCATCGTTCGTTCACTCTGACCATCCGTTTGTGGATGATACGTTGTACTTAGCTGAATTCTCGTCCCCATTTTATCTTGTAAAGCTCTCCAAAAGTTAGAGGTAAATATGGGGTCTCTGTCTGACACGATAGACAACGGTGCACCATATCTTCTTAACACTTCATCTGTATACAACTGGGCTAACTGCTCCAATGAGTAGTTTCTTTTATGGCTAGAAATAGTGCACTTTTGGTCAACCGATCTACTATGACCCATATGCTATCATAACCTCTTCTCGTTCTCGGTAACCCGACAACCAAGTCCATGGTTACATCTTCCCATTTTCCGGCTGGAATATGCAATGAATGAGCATCCCCATGCGGGACCTGATGTTCCGCCTTGACTTGTGCACATATAACACACATGGAGATGTACTTAGCTATCCTCTTCTTCATTCCAGGCCACCAATACTGTCTTTTCAGATCTTGATAAGTCTTGGTACTCCCTAGATGTATGGAATACTTTGACTTATGCGACTCTTCTAGAATCAGCTTTCTCAATCCTCCTGCCTTCGGTACCCAAATGCGGTTTCTGAAAGTCTTCAACCCTTGACTGTTGGTTTCAAACTGCATATCTTTTCCTAGTTTTTCATCTTTTAAGTCTCCACTTTCTTCAACTTTTTGCTGAGCTGCTCTAATCTGCTCTATAATACTAGACACCAGTTCTATACGCATCGACCTTGCCTTGATTCTTTTCTCAGGAGCTTTTCTACTTAATGCATCTGCTACTAGATTTGCTTTACCCGGATGGTATACAATGTCGTAATCATAGTCACTGATCAGCTCTAGCCATCTGCTCTGTCTCATGTTCAACTCTTTTTGAGTGAACACATACTGCAAACTCTTGTGATCGGTGAATAGCTTGCACTTTGTACCATACAAGTAATGTCTCCAAATCTTTAAGGCAAATACGATCACTGCAAGTTCTAGATCGTGGGTTGTGTACTTTTTCTCTGGATCTTTCAACTGTCTGGAAGCGTATGCTATAACCTTTCCTCTTTGCATCAACACACAGCCAAGGCCCCGATGCGAGGCATCGCTGTATACTTCAAAGTCTTCTGTCCCATCTGGTAACGTAAGGACAGGCGCGTTACACAACTTCTCTTTTAATGTACCGAAAGCTCTTTCTTGTTCTTCTTGCCATCTAAATTTCTCTTCTTTCCGGGTTAGTCGTGTAAGTGACACTGCTATACGGGAGAAATCTTGAATAAATCTCCTGTAATACCCGGCAAGACCGAGAAAACTTCTAACTTCTGTTGGCGTCTTGGGAGGCTCCCATTTCATTACTGCTTCAACTTTTGCTGGATCAACTTTTATACCTTGGATAGAAACAACATGTCCAAGGAACTGCACTTCTCACATCCAAAACTCGCATTTGGAGAACTTTGCATATAGCTGTTCTCGCTTCAAGGTCTCAAGCACTGCTCGCAAGTGACTCGCATGTTCTTCTTTATTCTTTGAATATATCAGTATGTCATCGATGAACACTATAACAAATCGGTCTAGGAACGGTTTACAGACCCGATTCATTAAGTCCATAAAGACCGCTGGTGCATTCGTAAGACCGAATGGCATTACTAGGAACTCGTAATGCCCGTATCGTGTACGAAACATTGTCTTCTCTACATCACTTTCTTTCACCCTGACTTGGTGATAGCCTGATCTCAAATCAATCTTTGAAAAATAATCTGCTCCTTGTAACTGAGCAAACAAATCATCTATTCGGGGCAACGGATAACGGTTCTTGATGGTAATCTTGTTCAATTCTCTGTAATCAATGCACATTCGCATTGACCCATCTTTCTTCTTTACAAATAGAACTGGAGCACCCCCACAGAGAAGAACTAGGCCTGATGAAGCCTTTATCTAGTAACTCCTGCAACTGGGACATTAATTCCTGCATCTCTGTTGGTGCTAACCGGTACGGTGCTCGGGCTATTGGGGAAGCTCCTGGAACAAGATCTATCCGGAATTCAACCTGTCGTTCTGGTGGCAAGCCTGGTAATTCATCTGGAAAAACTTCTGGGAATTCTTTTACTACTTCTATGTCTTTATACGTCTTTTTTACTTTGTCTTCAGTCATCACATAGGCCAGGAAAGATACACACCCTTTCCTGATACATTTTCGGGCCTTAGCTACACTGATGATACTGGGCACATGCTTACTTCTTTCCCCATATACGTACACCTTAGCTCCTAGGGTTTTAACAGACACCCTCTTCTGACCACAAGCTATCTTTGCATCATTTGCACCAAGCCAATCCATTCCGATTATTACATCAAAGGACTTAATTCCAATGGGTAGGAGATTAAGTCGGAACTTCTTGCCGTTAATGTCAAGTTCGCAATCTCGGTACATATGTTGAACTTCAACAAATTTCCCGTCCGCCACTTCTACTTCAAAAACTAGATCTAACAATTCTAATGGAACTCTCAATCTGGCTCCAAACCCATGGGACACGAATGAATATGTAGAACCGGAATCAAACAACACATATGCAGGTGTCGAGTTGATCAGTAATATACCTGAGACCACATCGTGCGTCTCCCTCGCTTCTTCCCTGGTGATCTGAAAAGCTCTAGTCTTCACTTTCTGGGGTTCTGTCTTCTTCTGAGCTGTTGACACCACAGTTTCTCCTCCCTTGTTTGGGCAGTTAAAACTATAGTGCCCCGTCTGATGGCATGAGAAGCACTCCACTTCACTGGCTTTCTTGGCTTTGCAATCTTTTGCTTTGTGACCGAGTCCACCACAATTAAAACAGGCGTTTGATCCCGCTCGGCACTCGCCACCGTGTTCTTTCCCACATTTCTCACACTTTTTTACACTTCCCTGTCGACTCTGACTTGAACTTATCTTCCCTTTCTTCTTCATGTTCCCACTGCTACTAACTGTCTTCCTCTTGTCACTAAAGCCAGGTCCTTCCTCCTTTCTTCGTTTTCCAACATCCTCCACGGTTCGGGCAGCATTGATCGCCCCATCTAATGTTTCAGCTTTCTTTACTTCTAACTCATAATTCCATGGCAAACCCCGGACATAGCGGTTAATTCGGGACCGCTCACTGGGGTAAGACTCCCCCACAAAAGGCAACATGTCGCAAAACTTCTTCGTATATTCGTCCACCGTCAATTCTCCTTTCTTTATTGTTAAGAAATCTTCGTTCATTTTTTCCAAATCTCGCGTGGGACAGAATTTATCTTTGAGACACGAAACAAACTCCGCCCATGACCAGCCATACACAACGTCTTTCCCCAAACTCTCGTATTTAGTATTCCACCACATTATCGCATCATCTTTCAACCGCCGAGAGGCATATTTGACTTGGTCTTTTTCGTCACATTTGCTTGCTTGCATCACTTGTTCGATTTCTCGAACCCATCTCATTGTCACCTTTGGCTCAAAACTGCCATGATACTCGGGAGGTTTACAAGCCATGAAGGACTTAAAGGAACAGCCCTTCTCCTTCCTTCTGTTTTCTCCGCTAGCTTCTTCCTCGGTCGTCTTTTTAGAGACTTCTTGTGAAGAATGGGCACTAGGTTCACCCATTCGGCTATCGATAATGTTATTCACATCCTGCTTTAGCTCATTTCGTAAATTATTGATTAGGTACTGAATTGCTTCCATAGTGACAGGTTGTGGTGGTGGGTTTGGCTCGGCCCCATCATTTCGAATAACCTGTGGTCCACTTCCTCTTGAAGAAGTGTGATTGCCCTCACCCCTGTCAGCTTGTCTTTCGCCTTCCATTACTATATAGATAAACAAAATGTCTGTTTAATACGCAATTCTATATAGTATTTTGTAAGCAGTAGCATATTATCTCCTTATCTTGACTGCACTTTTATAACAGTCCTACTCACTCTATAACTCCTATAGGTCTAAGTGTACCTCTACATTACTAAGGCACCTTACTACTATTCTTGCTAGTTTAAGCCTAGGATGGTATTCCAACCTAATTCACTTAAACTATGGCTCTGATACCAAAACTGTAACACCCCTTTTCTCAAACCATATTTTAATACAAATACAGTTTATGTTACAAACATATTTTACAACTCGTGACTATAGAGTAGCCACTTAATTTTTTTTTTACAAACTTAAACTCAAGGGGGTATTATAGAATCAATTCAGATAACCATAATTTAAACTTACAGTGTACAAACTGGTCCCAACTGCAACCTTCGCTCTCTTCACCTAAGTACATAGCATTTCAAAAATAGTATACGTGAGACATAAAGCCTCGTGAGTAATATGGGTTTAGACCCAAAACTTTTCTGTTCAAAACTTGAAATATTACAAGTAAACTGCTCAAAACTGATTTATATCATAAATCTCAAAATGTCTTTTCTTCTTTACTTTCAAACTTTAAAAAAATACTTTCTTTCTCAAAACTACTTTCTTTCTCAATTTCTTGTGACCAACTGAAACTCATGAATTAAGTTATTTTAATTCATTCTACTAGCTCCCCTCGCGGGACAGAACAGATCCGCCCACTAGGTTATGCTCATTCGGTCTCCCCTTTGTGACTTGGAACGGATTCAAGCACAAGGGTATACTAAGCTAGACAACTACTTCGCGACGGGAGGTACCATCCCAGTAGTGTCTTCTGATCCCCCGATTATGTGGGTGATCCTAGTCCGGACAACTGGCTCTTACTTCTTTCTTTCTTTAATACTTATCTCATTACATCTCAAATTGGTCAAAATGGGACACAATTTATAAACAACTCGTACTCAAACATTTTATAACTCTTTACTGAAAATACTTTCAAAAACTGATTTTGACATCTTAGTTCACATAAGGAACTTCTTTAAAAATACTGTGCAAACCATACTTCTTAAAAAAAATCTCTTTGAAACACTAAGCCCTTGTATAGAGCTACTTTCAAAACTATTTTCCAAACTTTAGTATTTGCAAACATTTGGAAATCTTACTTTTCTGAAAATAACATTTTGCTATGTACTAGAGAAATCCTCATAAAACTCACCTTGATGTTGCTACAAGTCTCTAAGCTTCTCGTATTCCTTCTCCTTTCCCGTGCTCAATGGTATTTGAAGCACCACCTATACAAGTATCATGTATAAATACTCAACATAATTAACTCTATAGTTCTAAAGTCTCATATGACACCACTCCAGGTTATAATAAATGTATAACCATTAATAAACTCGTTTTATAGTTTTTCTCCGAAAGACGAGTATTTTGCTACAGTACCCCCGAGGGGTCGTATTTCAGTTCCGACACTTTTCCATGAAATCTTAGGCCATATTAGACTTGTACATGTCATAGCATACATGATCGACCCTACTGCCGAAGCATAAGGCACCCGACTCATTTCAGCTATTTCCTCATCAGTACTCGGACTTTGAGTCTTACTCAATTTAGTATTACTTTGGATTGGTAACTCTCCCTTTTTGGAATTTTCCATGTTAAATCTCTTTAACACCTTTTCCAAATATGTAAACTGGCTTAGACCTATCAATTTTCTCTTTCTATTTCTAAGTATTCTTATCCTGAGAATATAAGCAGCTTCCCCTAGGTCTTTCATGGCGAAACACTTCCCGAGCCAAGCCTTAACATTTTGCAAGGTCGGAATGTCGTTTCCCATGAGTAGTATGTCATCAACATACAGCACCAGGAAAGTGACTATACTCCCACTAGCCTTGACATATACACAGGACTCATCTTCACTCCTAGAGAAGCCAAACTCTTTGACTTTCTCATGGAAGCAAAGATTCCAGCTGCGAGATGCTTGCTTCAACCCGTAGATTGATCTTTCAAGCTTACATACTTTATCAGGGTGCTTTGTGTCTACAAAACCTTCTGGCTGACTCATGTAAACATCCTCAGTCAGTTTCCCGTTAAGGAAAGTGGTTTTGACATCCATCTGCCAGATTTCATAATCATGAAATGCAGCTATGGCAAGCATTATCCTGATTGACTTAATCTTGGCAACTGGTGAGAAGGTTTCATCATAGTCAACCCCCGGGGTTTGAGTGAATCCCTTCACAACCAGCCGAGCTTTATAAGTAGGCACTTTTCCATCCATGTCGGTCTTCTTTTTGAAGATCCACTTGCATCCGACTGTCTTTCGA
Organism: Cichorium intybus; assembly: GCA_023525715.1. NCBI lineage: Eukaryota > Viridiplantae > Streptophyta > Magnoliopsida > Asterales > Asteraceae > Cichorium > Cichorium intybus. The sequence goes on along the minus strand of CM042011.1, from coordinate 125,056,143 downwards.
CTCGGTACATTGTCAACCAAGTTCCAAACTTGATTGTCATACATGGACTTTATCTCGCTGTCCATTGCCTCTTTCCATTTTGCAGACTCGGGGCCTGCCACTGCTTCACGGTAGTTAGCTGGCTCATCTAAATTAGTCAATGTACGATCACTGACTAACGTGTCACCATCCGAAGTAATATGGAAACCATAGAACTCGGGCGGCATGCTAACTCTACCTGAATGCCTAAGGGGAACGAAATGTCGGTGGGTCCAATAGGAACTTCTTCCTCATGTTGGTTGCTAGTTTCTTCCAAGGTTGTTTCATCGGGTGTCTTCTGAATTTCTTCGAGATCGATTGTACTCGCACTGTCCTCTTTGGATATGAGTTCTCTCTCTCGAAAGAACCCCCGTCTTGCTACAAAGACCACGTCCTCGCTCGGTCTGTAGAACAAGTATCCAAAAGACTGTTTCGGGTATCCGATGAAGAAACACCTCTCACTTCTTTCTGCGAGCTTATCTGAAGTATCTCGTCTCACGAAAGCTTCACAGCCCCAGACTTTGATGTGTGCCAACGAGGGAACTTTCCCCGTCCACATCTCGTGTGGTGTTTTCGCAACCTTCTTGGTTGGGACAAGATTTAGGATATAGGCGGCAGTCTCTAAGGCATACCCCCAGAAATGAATTGGAAGTGAGGCTCGACTCATCATGGAACGAACCATGTCCAACAAGGTTCGGTTTCGTCTCTCAGCAACATCATTCAGCTGAGGTGTTCTTGGAGGCGACAACTGTGAAACAATTCCACATTCCTTGAGGTAATCGAGAAACTTGATACTAAGATACTCACCGCCTCTGTCAGATCTAAGCATCTTTATCTTTCTGCCCAATTGATTTTCCGCTTCTTTTTTAAACTCTTTGAACTTTTCAAAGGTGTCCGACTTATTCTTGATTAAGTAGACATATCCATATCTACTAAAATCGTCGGTAAATTTCACATAGAACCGCGTGCCATCTTTAGTGGTTGTTCTGAAGGGACCACACACATCTATGTGTATGATATCCAACAGACCTTCACCTCTTTCAAATGAACCTTTGAATGATGATTTTGTCATCTTGCCAAGTAAGCAAGATTCGCATACATCATCCGACCCGAGGTCGAATGAGTCCAACACTCCATCCTTTTGGAGTTGGGCAATGCGTTTCTTGTTTATATGGCCAAGGCGACAATGTCACAGACATGCCTTTTCTATACCGCTTGAAGCATCAATAGCTAAAACATTTTTACCATAATTGTCAACACACATAATAGATTCATACACTCCATCACAAGGCATAGCATTAAATACAAAAACATTATTTTTGAAAACAGAAATTGAACCATTCAATTTATTAAACTCATAATAAAAACTTTGTTTAAACAATACATGAAACGAAATTATGTTCTTTGCCATATCACGTGCATAGCAACAATTATGTAGATCTAATCTAACTCTACTACTCAGCATCAGTCCATAAACACCGATCTTGGCAACAGGTGACGTTCGCCTATTGCCCATGACCAGGTTCAGTCTGCCATGCTCCAGCTCCCTACTTTCCTCTAGGCCCTGCAAATCATAACAGATATGAAAACTACATCCTGTATCAAGGACCCAAGAACGGGAAAAAGATGAGTTATTAGATATAGAATACGTACCTGCCTGTGACGGTTTCACTTTACCGTCCTTGATGTCCTGCAGATACGTTGGGCAGCTCCTCTTCCAATGACCCTTTTGCTTGCAGTAAAAGCAGTCGGCCTCTTTGGGGTTCTAAACATGTGGAATGCCGGAAGACTTGCCTTTTGGGGCACCGCTAGATGACCCGACATGAGTCTTTTCCCTCCAGTTCTGCTTAGGAGGGCCTTTACGTTTCTTTCCTTTTCCAAAGCCAATAGCCAGGACAGGCGGATTGACAGGGAGCACAGCCTTTCCCTTCATCATGTCTTCAGCCGTACAAAGCATGTGGTGTAACTCAGCTAGGTTTGCCTGGTTGTTTTTCAAATGACACGCCAGTGTGAACTGGTCATAAGAACTGGGCAAGGAGTTTAGCACTATGTCAACTGCTAAATCCTCATGGATAGGCATTTCTAGCTTCCTAAGCCTTTCCACATAACCATGCATCCTCTACACATGTGCACAGATGGACTCGCCCTCCTTGGGCTTGCTGTTAGTGAAAGCTTTTACAACCTCATGCCTTTCGATGCGCTCTTGCTTGCGGAACCTTTCCGCGAGCTCTTTGTGCATCTCGTAAGGCCAATAGTCCTCATAGATACGCTGCAATTCAGGGTTCATAGTAGCGATCATGATGCAAGCCACTTTAGTTGCATCATCAGAGTGTTTAGTGTACGCAGCGATTTCCTCGGGAGTAGCGGTTTCAGTGTCCACATCAACAAGCTCGGTTTCCAGAACATACTCTTTGTGTTCAAATCTTTGAGCCATTTTGATGTTGCGGATCCAGTCATTATAGTTAGTGCTGTCCAACGTCACCTTTGAGCATAATGACAGAATCGAGGTGACATTACCAGGATTTGAGTGGGGAACGGATTGGTCAGAAGACATCTGAACAAGAAGAAGGTAGTTTTAATTAGATATAATAATAATAATAATCCTTATATTCACCCAAGAATAAATATAAGTCTAGGATCCTACAATAACAATCTACAATGCCGAAAAGGGATGTCGTAATCGATATTGTAAATTTTATAAGGTAGGCGAATGACGATTCAGCCAATTCCACCGCGGAAACATAATCATATTATAATGGAATTCCTAGTTTCATAGAGATTTACCGAACTGTTCGATAGCATGTTTTAATCTCGGGAATGCCCCACTGTTTGTGACAGGGATACCGAGGATCACAAACCGGGTGTGAATAACCATGCAAATTGCTTGGTACTCTTGAAGTCAATTTTCCATCTCTAATTGACGTGCCGGTTATACACACACGCTCCGTTAATAATGACAAAATCAAGAAACCCATTGTGACTCTTTGCGGACCCCAGTTGGCGTGCCGGTAAACCACACACGCTCCACCAACGTTCTACAAGGTGCAATGTGCAATTTCATGGATTAGCACCAATTCACATTTTTTTTAACCTAAAGTAACTAGATTGGGATTTGTTTTAGGGTTCTAGTACTTTCAATTATAGCATTATACTTTTAAGAGGCTTAGCGGTTCTATCATACCCGTTCGGCTAACGACACTCGATTGACCAGGAGAGCGGTGGGTAAGAGTAGATACCCATTAGGCTAACATTTTATAGTCAGTCGCCTTATACCCTCTTTAGAGGATAGTTTTGTGAATGAGGCCTACTAACGGTAGACTAACCAATATTCTTATATATATTAAATTAACTTTTAATCATAAATACATATAAGATATATTTTAATCTTATTAAAATATTTTAGAATTAATTTTATCTTAATTTTCGCAAATTTTTACTAATTTTTTGAAAATTTTAATTAATTCTGTAACCTGATTTAATTGGTATTTTAATTAATCAATTAATTAAACTAATTAAATCTAGGTTACATATTACCAAATTAATCAAATTAATTTTTCTATAATGGTCTTTGTGATTCTCGAAAATTACAAGCCAAACAAGTAGGTTCAAGTTATTTAATTAATCTTATTACCAAAAATAACAACATACAATTATGGCAAGCAAATCAAGCAATCAAGGGGGACCATTAGGGAATGGCAGCTAGGGTTAGGAAACCCTAGCCAAGCCGTCGACTTTCATGCCTCCCAAGGAGGTATTTTCGCAAAATACCTCAAGGCAAGAATCAATCTCATACAGTTTATATCAATTCACAAGAAAACAGCCTAAGCTCTGATACCACTGAAGGGTTTCTATGCAAGCAATGAACACAAAAATTCCTATGGTTCACATGCAACCCTAATATGATCTATGTTTTCTTCTATGAAGATAATAAACTAAAATCCTAGAGGATACAATTCAATTCTAAAGAAGAATTAAGAAAACTAACCTTTGATCTTATGATCCTTCAAGCAAACAGCAAAGAGATCCTGCCTCATATCTCTCCACTTAAAAATCACCGGATATTATCGTCTTAACGTTGCTCGTGATATAATCCATGAAGAAATCTGTTAAGCGCGGGTTTATCCAATACTCAAATCTCTATTTTCTAAGTACTCATGAACGTTGCAGCAGTCTTACTGCAATGTCTAACTCATTAGACAGTCTGCAACTGATTCATGACAGTCTTTGTTCACACTTACTTCCTAACAGTATGATCGACTGTTGAGTTTTAAATAATCTAATTATTAAGGAAGTTAAACATGCAAATATAGAAACACAGAAATAAACAATTGACCAAGGCAGTAACAATACTCATTTATAAATCTCAATTATAAAATCACCGAGTCAATTACATTTATACTGTTACAAGTTTCTAACATATCTAATTATTAAAACTAATATCATCCTTCAGTCCAATGCTCCTGGCATGCTGATTCTGCTTGATCCTATTCAGAGCCTTAGTCAAAGGATCTGCAGGATTGTCTTCTGATGATACCCGCTTAACTAGTAAGTGCCCTTCTTCTACTTGATGTCGAATGTAGTGGTACTTTCTTTCGATATGCATGGACTTTCAATGGTCTCGCGGTTCCTTTGTCAAGGCGACCGCTCCTTCATTATCGCAGAAAAGTTCCACCGGCTCTTGAATGCTCGGGATAACTCCAAGGTCCTCGATGAAATTCTTCAGCCAAGCCGCTTCCTTAGACGCTTCACTTACTGCAATGTACTCTGATTCGCATGTTGAATCAGCCACCGTTTCCTGCTTGGAACTTTTCCAAGTGACCGCTCCACCGTTCAAAAGAAATACCCAGCCCAACTGGGACCGTCCACTGTCCCTATCTGTCTGGAAGCTGGCATCTGTATATCCACTCACTTTTAACTCATCATTGCCACCAAGGACTAATACCATATTCTTTGTCCTTCGCAGATACTTGAGTATGTTCTTGACTGCAATCCAATGTGCTTTTCCAGGATTACCCTGGAACCGACTAACCATGCTCAGTGCATAGGATACGTCGGGACGAGTACATGTCATAGCATACATGATCGACCCTACTGCCGAAGCATAAGGCACCCGACTCATTTCAGCTATTTCCTCATCGGTACTCGGACTTTGAGTCTTACTCAATTTAGTATTACTTTGGATTGGTAACTCTCCATTTTTGGAATTTTCCATGTTAAATCTCTTTAACACCTTTTCCAAATATGTGAACTGGCTTAGACCTATCAATTTTCTCTTTCTATTTTTAAGTATTCTTATCCCGAGAATATAAGCAGCTTCCCCTAGGTCTTTCATGGCGAAACACTTCTCGAGCCAAGCCTTAACATTTTGCAAGGTCGGAATGTCGTTTCCCATGAGCAGTATGTCATCTACATACAGCACCAGGAAAGTGACTATACTCCCACTAGCCTTGACATATACACAGGACTCATCTTCACTCCTAGAGAAGTCAAACTCTTTGACTTTCTCATGGAAGCAAAGATTCCAGCTGCGAGATGCTTGCTTCAACCCGTAGATTGATCTTTCAAGCTTACATACTTTATCAAGGTGCTTTGTGTCTACAAAACCTTCTGGCTGACTCATGTAGACATCCTTAGTCAGTTTCCCGTTAAGGAAAGCGGTTTTGACATCCATCTGCCAGATTTCATAATCATGAAATGCAGCTATGGCAAACATTATCCTGATTGAGTTAATCTTGGCTACTGGTGAGAAGGTTTCATCATAGTCAACCCCTGGGGTTTGAGTGAATCCCTTCGCAACCAGCCGAGCTTTATAAGTAGGCACTTTTCCATCCATGTCGGTCTTCTTTTTGAAGATCCACTTGCATCCGACTGTCTTTCGACCTGGTACATTGTCAACCAAGTTCCAAACTTGATTGTCATACATGGACTTTATCTCGCTGTCCATTGCCTCTTTCCATTTTGTAGACTCGGGGCCTGCCACTGCTTCACGGTAGTTAGCTGGCTCATCCAAATTAGTCAATGTACGATCATTGACTAACGTGTCACCGTCCGAAGTAATATGGAAACCATAGAACTCGGACGGCATGCTAACTCTACCTGAACGCCTAAGGGGCAACGAAATGTCGGTGGGTCCAACAGGAACTTCTTCCTCATGTTGGTTGCTAGTTTCTTCCAAGGTTGTTTCATCGGGCGTCTTCTGAACTCTAATCAAAACTATGATCATGAGACAACCCCTAGATAAGTGATCAATTATTCCTCTGTTCTACAAGATATCCTTTTATGAACCTGGGACATGGATAAGGGTCAATTCCCAAAATTTCAAATTTTATTTCCCGATAGAGATTTATGATGACCAAATCAGGCTACTTAATCGAACACATCAATCTAGTCAGAGCCCGGCCGAGTGTTTTGGTGTCAACATCAAATCATCAAGGGGCACATGGACATCACTTCTCCTAGTTAGGGCAGAAGGAACAGATAAACTTTGACTACATAGTCTCTGCCTATTTCATCATGTCATACCCGAACATTCCTGTTATAACTACCAGTTACAGTTAGCGTTTGAGAAAGTCGATGTGTGATAAAATGATAGTACAAATCCCTTATGTATATCGGTTTAAAGAATAAAAGACATTATCATCCTATATTACTCGTGACTAAATCCATGAAGCAATCTCTACGTGCGGGTTGTTCCAATACTTGAATCTCTACCAATCACTCATGAGGGTTAGTCACAATCACTATGTTATGTCTAATCACTATAGACAATCTATTGACACTCATGACAGTCTTAGATCACTACTTGCTTCCAAGAGTACGACCGAGTGTGGAAGTTTGAGTAAGTTAATACTCGGGAAGCAGGTTCTAAACATGCTAAAGTGAAACATAGTGTTAAAATTATGTGAATGGTAGCTACTCAGCTTATTAGCAAGTCTCTACGAGATAATACCAATTCATATATATTTTAATACTGTTATATGTTTCTTGGTTCTATTAAAATTTATAATTTAAATTTTATTTGTCTATATACCCAAAATGACTTTCATTTTGTTTTGTGTCGACATCATGTAGATACTATGATCGGAAAATCTTCCGATGTTATGTTATTTTTCTCCTAACTCAACTCTGGCGGTATTCCGGGAGTGTGTGTTTTGTCTTCTCATGGTTCTTGGGTTCTTTAGTCAAGACGACTGCACCCTTGATGTCCAGAAGATTTCAAGGTGTTCATGATGTTGAGGACAACCATCAAGATACCGATGAAACTCATCATTTATGAAGTATTTAGTATCATCAGATGATGCAAATACTTAAACTCTTCTGAAGATTTAATAATTTCAAATTTGAAACTCTTTTCAAATTATTATTATAATTCCCATTCACCCTTAACGTAACTCCTTGTTTTTTCATATGTGCTTTTAGTAATGCTTTCAACCACCGTCTAGTGACTTCTCCCAGGTCTTATCCTGAGACTGAATTAATGTGCTCTAAGGACGTAAGTTGTCAGGACAAGTTCATGATACTTATCGACCCAATAACAGACGCTCATGTGACTTAACTCATATTGTTCTGAATCATGTGTCATGATTTAGAAAACTCTTTTCTTGGAGTCATGCATCTTGAATTTCTTCAAGATCATATTCCAGGTTGGCTATGTCCTTTTAGACGGTTTCATCTATCTCTATAGATTATTGTACAACGTGCGTATATTGTATCTCCTTTGACCTTTTATAGCGATACATTTCTTAAAGCCAAGTCATTACACTTTGTAACAACAAGAAATTGTTTCCTATAAGCAGTATGTCACAGATATACTGAGATTTCAATAATACTCGCACTAGCTTTGACATAATTATAGGACTCTTTTATCCTTTCACAAAATCCAAACACTTGGCATATTTTATGATTGTAAAATCCTGTCATGCTAGGTTCTTATCAGATTCTTGGATGAATCTTTTGAGCTATGTACCTTTCTGTTTGGATAATTGGCATGTTCAAAACCCCTTGGTTGTGTCTTACACGCAACCCTTATGTTTTCCATTCAAGGAAAGCGGTTCAGATCATCCAATCTAGCTATGACTCACAAAGTGCAGATACAGTCAATGATATCCTCATAGATTCATTCTTAGCTGCAGATGAGAGTGCTTTTCTCATAATCAATTTCTTGAGTCCGAGTGCTGCCCTACTCGGCCAGTCTTGCTTTAAATGTAAGCACATTCCTATCTATGTTGTTTTCTTCTGAAAATTCAGTTACTCCCACTGGTTTTAGGCTAGGTGTAAGATTAGTCAAACTAATATATAGATTGAGTCTCACCCTTTTATTTTTTCGCTTATTTGTTAGTAACTGGGCTCACCAATGCTTGCATGTAGTTGGATTACTTATCTGTACTGACTTAGTGTTTTACCACTAATCGGTGTGTCACCTTTTAGTAATATGAGACCATAATACATCATGAAGGTGACCAATACTACTGGACTTGCGAAGAGAAGAGTATGTCAAGATTTTCCTTTAATAGGTATCGGATCCCTAGCTAAGTTCTAGTGTTTACTAAAGGTTCCTTCATTGGTTAATCCTTGAATCCTTTCAGATTTACTCTTACTCCCACTGGTTCCTTAGAATATGAGCTCTTTCTGAAGAAACACTCTTCTTTCGAGACACAAACATTTGTTCTCGAGTGACTTATAAGACAAGTATCCAAGGTACTTGAGGGATGACCAATGAAATGACACTACCGATTGGGTTCAGGCTAGTCATGAGGTTCGGATGAACACTGCATGACCCCAGACCCTTTTGTGCATAAGTAAGGGACGAACCCTGCTTCACACTTTAGATGGTTTCTGTGCAACCTACTTAGTCTAATATGTGGTTTTAAGTTTGTTTATGGTTTCATGGTCTAACTGGTATGAATATCTAATCTTTCAAAACTAATTGGAAGTGTATCTCGATACATCGAGGATCGAACGAATTAACCAATGTTCTCCTTTTAAGACACACTATAATGATTTAGTGCTCTTCGAAATGAGAAGACTGTGAAATGTTTTCTTACTTCCTTATTTACTCAGATTTCAACTTTGTTGATCCTATACTTCACTTTGAAATCTTTGAACACTTCAAAGCTTCTAACTACTGTTTATTTTGATAAACAAGGTTATATTTGCTAAACCTATTGGCAAATATCATGAAGTATAACTAATTGTGTTTATAGGTGGATCTAGGCAGTTCACTAGAATCGGTGTGGATATTGCCCTATAATCTCGATAATTTTCACATCTGTATGTAAATTATGATTTGTTAATTGAATCAAAATATGCATTCATCATGTTACTCTAAGTCAAATGATTCCAAAATCCTGTCCATTGGATCTTTGGGTGATGCAATTCTTGTTTCAATCAAATTTAATTAAGAGTTTCATTCATCATATGACTCTAAGTCAAATGATTCCAAAGTCATGTCCACTTGGATATTTGGTTGATGAACTTCTTATTTAAATTTAATTCTAACAATCATACAAACACAATTATATATCCAATACACTTTTGGATGTATCAACATTCAAAGTATTAATATTTATGCAATCAACACATTCACATAACATTGTAAGGATAATATAAATCAACCAAGCTTTTATAAAAAAAATATATCACTATTTTCAATAAAACGAAATAAATATCCTCAAAACAATGTATAGTATGAAAACAATGTTATATGTAACCACTAGCTAATAATATAATCAAATATCCAACTAAGCATCAAAAATGCATGAGCCATGTGATCTTGATCCTGTGACAGCAGCAGTGCTCCTGTTTCTCATGATCCGAACAAACTACTATGCATCAGTCTCCTGCATCAAACTAAGTCCCTGCATACAGCGCAAATATGATAAACACATCCCGTATCAAGGAATTAAGGATCAGAAGTTTTGAGTTTTAGATATACCTGAGTTTCCAAACGGTTTGGCTTTAGAGCATCTTCCAATCTTTCTGTGACTGTATCCCACCTTGTGAATTTCCAATTTGAGACATCTTAAGACTGGCCCAACAGTTGCCTTGGACCATTTCTTGATATGTCTAATGACTGGACTCAATCCTGAAGTAGCTGAATCAGTGGAACTATGTATCTCTATGAACGACTCATATAGTGTCAACATCAAATGCATCTCCATGATAGTCTTATCCTGGTTTCCTTTCCTGTACATCTGAATGAACAGATCGTATTGGCTGGTCAGCGAGTTGAGAATGATGTCAACACTCAACTTCGATCAACAGGGTGACCAAGTCTGTACAGTTCCCTAATGTATCCCTCAATATTGAGAACAAGCAGACCGATGCTACTTCCTTCATCTAGTTTGCACCCTTCAAGTTCTTTGAAGATCCTAGTTCGTTCTTCCTCAACCAGTTCTCGGAAATTTTCCTCAACGAGACGTGCTAAGTCATAAGGAACAGGCCCGAAATACCTGTGGATATCGGGGTCAATGATCAGAAGCATGAGGCTACGAACTTCCTCGGACCCAACAATCAGGAAATCATGCTCATCGCGGAGCTCCTATAAGGTGCCATGCCTAGGTAGAATTGGGAGGGGACTCTCAATCAGATATGGCTTGTGTTCAAACTTTAGAACCATATTCCAAGTGGGAAGCCAGTCCAAATAGTTAATACCAGTGAGCTTATCCATTTTCAGCAGATACTTCCTAAAGCTTTCAGAGATGGGCGATGGAGGAGAAGGAGGAGAATTGACACTTGCTTCAGATATCTATAAAATCAGATCTTGTAGTTAGTTTAATTTTAATTTTTTTAAATAATTACCCAATTATTATCTAACAAGGCTAGGATCCAAAATCTCCCAATTATGATGTGAAGAGGGATGCCGTAATCACAACATAATGTTCATTAATGTAGATATACGTTTATCAATTTCAATCTCTATGAAATTTCTAAGTCTGTGAGATTCATTGACCGAGGTCAACGGCATGTTAATCTCGATTATGCTCATCTCAAATCCATGACATGGATGCCGTGGATCATGGATCAGATGGAGAACAGACCATGCAAAACCACGTGATCCTCGACTTAATATACGCTTAAGAATCGTGAGTGCCACATCATATTTCAACTATGACCTAGATTGACGTGCAAGTTAACCATATAGCTCCGTCAGCAGATCATAAAGAAAATGTGCGTTTTTCATGGGTAGCATATGATTCACATTTTATTTTAATTAAAACGAGACTTTTGTTTTAATACTTCTAAGTTAAATACTTTTTAACCGATAAACATTTCCCTATCAAACTCTTTCGGTAACTAAAGTATGTAAAACATGATAGGCGGTGAGGGGGTAGACAATAAATGTCATTTAAAAACCAACATCATTAGGATTCATAAGAATCCTCCTTCAAACCTTCAAACACGTTTTAAGCGGATGAGCCTAGTCATGGTTTGACCAATGTTCTTGTTTTAATTTAAGTTTTAATAATATATAGATACTATTCTAAATATAATAAGGGTAAAATTTTAAACAATCTAAAATTTATGTTTATCATATTTAATTCTATTAAAACAATTTTAATAATTGAATTCATTAACTTAAATAAAAAGAAAGCAGTTTAAGGGAACTAGCATATAAGGCAACTATGCAAGTTAGGAAACTTGCAAGGCAAGTAAGGGTTTGTGAAACCCTGGCCGCCAAAACTTATGGAGGGTTCCTAAACCCTCCAAAAATGTCGACTAACAGGTATACTGGAGCACAAATCAGGCAAAATTCATAACATGTAATTTTCAAGATTTTCTAGCATTATACCTATGATCATCGAAATTTTCAGCAAGCAAAACAATTCATATTCAGGTTTTTAATCTAATGTGCATGCAACCTAAGAACAATGGCTCTGATACCACTGTTGGGATTTTTACATATTAACATTAATCATACAAGCAGCGGAAGACAAAACAGATTAAATCCCAAAAACTGGGCAAGATCATAACATGTTCACAACAATATCACAAGTTCATAACATTTGCATCAACAAGAGGATAAAATCGATCCATACCTTGTGTTTGGATGTTAATTATCCAAACCAGAATCCCTCTAATGACTCACACCCAAGATCACTAAAAGAACAAGCAGACAAAAACTTCTTTAGGCTAAAGAAGTCGATCCAGATACCCTTGGAAAGGGTATTGGAAATCGACAATGAGGAGGAAGGGAGGATATTTTGATCTAGTTTCTGATTAATTAATTTCTCAATTAATTAATAAACTGATCATTCCTCTATTATTTCTGCTACTGATTATTTTTACTGTAGCGTAAGGGCAACCAAAATAGGACCCTGTCATTATTAGAAACATCACCATCGTTGATGACTTGGACATATTTCCAACAGGATCCTCAGACCTCAGTAGAGGAAGTCAGTCACTCCGGTATGACTAACCATGGAGATCCGCAGTTGGAGCCAATACCATGTGTAAAGTATTCTTCACCGAGAAGGGCAATAATACTTCTCCAAATAGATTAGCAGAATGGTTAGAAAGGAAGAGTATCATATCAGCAAGACCAAGAATGGTCACACCTCGTCCGGATCAAAAGATATGCCTTCACCTAGGCTTGCATGGAAACACCGAAGATAGACATCAAAAGTTGGTGGTAATCAAGACAGGTTACTAGACCAAAATATTGTGATGAAGAAAAGAACTACATCCTTGCGAAAGAACTATGCCTGAAGAAGCAACAATCAGTACCTTATGAAGATTGCAGATTCATCGTAACAACAGTAGTTTGGGCTACGGTTACAGGAGTGAATCCATCAGCAACATAAGAATATGAGCCAGCAATGTCTTCAGACCGAAGCTTAGTTTGGACAGAAGAAAGTCTCTCAGGCGAAGACTTTGTCCTCTAAGCGAAGTGTAGTCCAATAGAAGTGCAGAAGCATAGTCAAACAGTTTCATAGACTCGTCCGGGGGCAAGTTACTCAACCGCAGTCCAAGGAGGATTATCCAACCGAAGAAATGAGTCTTCAGTTGTACCATGCCTTGGTGTTGTCACATCGGCTATCAGATTTATGTTGGTAATACGCGAACGGCCAATATTCAGAATGGGGAGCATGGGAGAGTCACTTCCCAGACTGTAAAGTTGACTAGGCACTCCAGACCTATGTATGCGGATTCCCACCCAAGATCTTTGCGTATCTAACTTTCCATATTTGTTTATAAATCTCATCATCTTCTTGCAAAAGAAGATTTGTTGAGAAGAGTGGTAGATATCCAATGTTCAGTCTGTGAACACTGAAACGATAGTCTTTGTTTCTCTCTTGTGTATCATTGAAGTTTCTCTCTGAATTCTTCATATTTCTCTTAAGTCTAAATAGTTGTGAGGTGATCATTTGTTCGAAGTTCTTAGTCGTGGGGAGTATCGGTATAGACAAGTAGTAAAGTTGTGTGCCGAACCCACAGATTGCAAACAAAGATCCCTATATATATATATATATATATATATATATATATATATATATATATATATATATATATATATATATATATATATATATATATATATATATATATATATATATATATATATATATATATATATATATATATATATATATATATATATATATATATATATAGCCACTTGGCAAACACATGCCGTGCACCAAAAACTCAGCGACCATTCGCTCTACCCTCAAATCAGCAAACACAAACCCGGTATCCAACTGGAACATGCTTCAACTGTGGTGACCCCACCCATTTCAGAAACGCATGTCCTAGGCTTGTCAATATCATTAACACCTAAGCCCAGGAAAATCCAACAATGCATGTTCCAGCTCCCAAAGGCCGAGCATTTGTCATTACCGCAACCCAAGCACAGACCGATAACAAGGTCGTAAATGGTACGTTTCTCATAAATGACTGCTACGCGTCAGTACTTTTTGATTCAGGTGCCGATAAAAGTTTTGTGTCTTTGGAATTTGAACCCATACTTCACACACCTCGCACGATTCTTGATGAAAACTTTACCGTAGAAGTCGCCAATGGAAAATACATTTCACTCAATGCAGTCATCCAAGATTGCACTTTCGATTTTTGCGGTCATAAATTTTCCGTCAATTTAGTTCCTATGGAACTTGGTAGCTTCGACATCATCGTGGGAATGGATTGGCTATCCCAAAACCATGTTGAAATAGTATGTTACGAGAAGTTTATTCGTATTCCTCTTGCCGACGGTCAAAGTCTTTGTATTTATGGCGAGACTCGTTCAAAAAAGCTTAGTCTTATGTCATGTACTCAAGCTCGATCATATCTACGTAAAGAATACATGGCTTTCTTAGCCCATGTGGTGGAAACAAAGGTCAAAAAAAAGAAGATCGAAGATATTCCGATTGTACGAGACTTTCTCGACATCTTTCCCGATGACCGATTGTACGTGAGCTAGAGTTCCGCATCGATCTCGTTCCTGAGGCTGCTCCCATAGCCAAGTCTCTATATCGGTTGGCTCCAACCGAGATGCAAGAATTGGCAAGTCAGCTCCAAGAATTAACCGATAAGGGATTTATCCGCCCTAGTACTTCACCCTGGGGAGCCCCGGTTCTCTTCATTAAAAAGAAAGATGGTTCGTTTCGTATGTGTATCGATTATCGGGAGTTAAATAAATTGACCATCAAGAACCGATATCCGTTACCTCGGATCGACGACCTTTTTGATCAGCTTCAAGGAGCTTCATGCTTCTCAAAAATCGACCTCCGCTCGGGTTATCACCAACTTCGAGTACGGGAAGAAGACATCCCCAAAACAGCTTTCCGAACCCGCTATGGTCATTACGAGTTCACCGTTATGCCTTTTGGCCTAACGAATGCCCCTGCCGCATTCATGGACTTGATGAATCGGGTATTTAAACCTTATCTCGACCGTTTTGTTATCATCTTTATTGATGACATCCTCATTTACTCCAAGACAAAGGCAGACCATGAAAGACACCTTCGTCTAACTCTCCAAACATTGCAAGGAAATCAGCTTTATGCCAAATTTTCGAAATGCGAGTTTTGGTTAAATGAGGTACAATTCCTCGGTCATATTGTAAGTGACAAGGGTATTTTAGTCGATCCCGCAAAAGTTGAAGCAGTCAAGAATTGGAAAGCCCCCACGTACCCCCAAGGAAATTCGGTCATTCCTCGGTTTAGCCGGCTATTACCGGCGTTTCATTTCAAATTTCTCAAAGATCGCTTTACCGCTTACTTTTATCACTTGCAAGGGTACGCCATTTGATTGGGGACCCAAGCAGGAAGACGCTTTCCAAACTCTTAAACAAAGATTGTGTGACGCTCCAATTCTTACACTCCCTGAAGGATCCGAAGATTTCGTGGTATACTGCGATGCCTCCAATCTCGGTCTAGGTTGTGTTTTGATGCAAAGGGGAAAGGTTATAGCTTACGCATCGCGACAACTCAAAATCCATGAAAGGAATTATACGAATCATGATTTGGAGCTCGGTGCCGTGGTTTTCGCTCTTAAAATTTGGAGGCATTACCTTTACGGCACTAAATGCGTAATTTTCACCGACCACAAGAGCTTGCAACATATTCTTAATCAAAAGGAACTCAACATGAGACAAACACGTTGGGTTGAACTCCTAAATGATTACGGGTGTGAAATACGCTATCATCCGGGCAAGGCAAACGTGGTAGCCGACGCGTTAAGTCGAAAAGAACATGCCAAAGCATTTCATCTAATATGTTCTCCTATCTTGTCCAATCTCAGTGACTGAATTCGAGGAGCCCAACACTCGGCAATTACCGAAAATAACATGCCCACGGGAATTGATGGGGAGTTGGAAAGTAAATCTGATGGTATTTTCTATTATCAAGATCGCATCTGGATCCCAGATCGCGACAATCTTCGTACCTTCCTGATGGAAGAAATCCATAAAACTCGATATTCCATTCATCCTGGTGCTGACAAGATGTATCATGGCCTGAGAACCAATTATTGGTGGTCGGGAATGAAAAAGGATATTGCTTTATTCGTGGCCAAATGTCTTACATGTTCCAGGGTCAAAGCAGAACATCAACGACCCTCTGGACTATTGGTCCAACCGGTAATCCCCGAGTGGAAATGGGAAGCGATCGCCATGGATTTCGTAACCAAACTTCCTCGTACCACCAAGGGACATGACAGCATTTGGTTAATCATTGACCGTTTGACTAAATCTGCTCACTTCCTTCCCATCCGTGAACATTTCAAGGTCGAACAACTTGCTTGGATTTACATCGACGAGATAGTTAGTCGGCATGGCATCCCTCTCAGCATCATTTCAAATCGTGATGGGAGATTTCTCTCTCGGTTCTGGCAATCACTTCAAGAAGCCATGGGAACCCGCCTCGATCTCAGTACCGCCTATCATCCTCAGACCGATGGTCAATCTGAGAGGACAATTCAAACACTCGAAGATATGTTGAGGGCGGGTGTCTTAGATTTCGGAGGAAACTGGGACTCCCATTTACCGTTGGTGGAATTCTCCTATAATAATAGTTATCATTCTAGCATCGGGATGCCACCATTTGAGGCATTATATGGCC
This sequence comes from Cichorium intybus, assembly GCA_023525715.1. Lineage (NCBI taxonomy): Eukaryota > Viridiplantae > Streptophyta > Magnoliopsida > Asterales > Asteraceae > Cichorium > Cichorium intybus. The sequence continues at coordinate 125,039,566 of CM042011.1, read as the reverse complement.
GTAAATGCCGATCTCCTATTTGCTGGCATGAAATTGGAGAGTCCCATGTAATTCGCGCAATAGTGGATTCTCCAATCGTTGGTCCTGAGCTTATCCAGGAAACAACCGACAAAATCACTCAGATTCGCAATAACCTTCTCACAGCTCGTAGCCGACAAAAGAGTTACGCCGACAAGCGACGCAAACCGCTTGAATTTACCGTGGGTGACATGGTCATGTTAAAAGTGTCCCCATGGAAAGGTGTGGTTCGATTTGGACGCAAGGGTAAATTGGCACCACGCTATGTAGGCCCGTTCAAAATCCTGAAAAGGATCGGACCAGTAGCCTACGAGTTGGATCTACCAATAGAGCTTAATAAAGTTCACCCAGTATTTCATATAGCCAACCTCAAGAAGTGTTTAGCAGACGAGAACCTTCATGTTCCTCTCGAGGATATCCAAATCGATGAGACAATGCAATTTATCGAGAAACCCTTGGAAATTGCCGACCGAAAGGAAAAGCGACTCAAAAGAAGTCGCATTCCCCTGGTCAAGGTCAGGTGGCAGTCAGCACGTGGACCTGAGTATACATGGGAGCGTGAGGATCATATGCGTACCAAATACCCGCAGCTTTTCTCTTAAGGTACTCTCTTCTTAAATTTCGGGACGAAATTTCCTAAAGTAGGTACTGTGACATCCGCCTAAAATGGATTTGGGTCAACCCAACCCAATTGGAAATTTAATAAACCCTACTCGAGCTTACTTGACGCTAATAGGATCAAAACCCATACAATACGATATAAATTGACGTTAATAGCAATATAGCATAGTATAACGTTATAACTATAATCAAATTAAATTATGATACCATATTAAAATCAAATAAAAGTATGATGCTCTAATTAAATTAAAAGAATCAAACTTGAATGCTATAATTAAACTTCAAATCAAAGTAGATTGATATAATCAAATAATAACCTTTTTTTTATAAAACTCTATTTTTATAAACTCTACATTAAATTTTATAAAATTTTTATATTAGTTAGTGTATTACATAGAGATGCTTGTGCTAGTGGGAAATTATGAAGACCACCAAAAGCCAAAAGTTATTCTCATTGTCTCCCACTCACACCTCTCATCATCTTTCCTTTCATTTTTCTCCCAACACATTATTTTCATCACCACTCAAACTATATCTATTCTTTCTCTCACTCTCAATCTCGAAATTTCTCCTAGAAATCTTCATATTACAGCCAAGAACACTCCAATATACTCAAATCTTCATCCCTCTTGAAGCATTCATCAAGGTATGTTATTAAAAGTCTCAAATTCATAAATGAAACAAATTAAATCCACCAAACTATCTAAAACTCATTTTATGCATAAACCTGATTTTTCTCAGGATCCCATCAATAAAATAAGAAGTTCTGAAAATTTTCAGAAAATAACTTATTTTTATTGAATTACTATAATTATTGCAATAAAATAGGGCAATAATTCACATAAAATAATTTTTGCAGTCAATAAATTCTGGGAAAATTTTAGAACAACCCATATATTGAGTAAAGTGGATTTATAAAGTTTCATGCATTTATATTACAGTTTGATGCTTATTTTGTATTTTATTTTGTTGTAGATAAATAAATTGCAAAATATAGTTATGTATGTTAAAAACTATATTTTATATTTTTCGCACCTTATTAACATTTTAAAGACTCCATGACAAAATTTACAGATTTTTTTAAGAATGGTTGCTTATTTTTCCTGATTTAATGGTTATTTAATGGTTTAAATTGATAATAAACAGCTACACATGTCCAAAAATTATAAAACCTTATCAGAATATCATATATAACATGTTAATCATAAATAAAAATTCTAATGAATTTCTCTTAATATTTTCCTATTATTTATGATTTTATTGATTAGTTAATAATGAAAAACATAAGAAATACTTCCCATAGTCTAAAATATCCAAAATATTTACAGTAGGCTCAATATCATGTTAGAAAGCTATGGTTAATTTTCCATAATTTTTGGGAATCATTTATTATTTTTACCGAATTTTGTTGTGGTTTAATTATTAAAATACTAAATAAATACTAAAGCAGTTAAGAAAAATATGAAAATGTTACAGTAATTACTATTTTATGAAATAATGATTTTCTGATAATTTCAGAATGTTTCATTACTGTTTAGTATTTAAAACCATTTTCCTAAATATCTAAGCATGTAAAAATGCATTTTTAATGATTATTTCATATAAATAATTGTTTATAATATATAAAATCTGTAAATACTTATAATTTGATTAGTTATTATTTTAATAAGAAATTATTAAAATCTTGCCTAATGTGAAGATATAAATTAATTAAGCAAAGTAATTAATTCAATTTAAAATTCATTTAACATATGAATACATTAATATTCAAAACAAAATTTGGATTATTGTTAATTCATCTAATATAAGAATATGTGTCTAATTATTTTTATTAATACTATATCCCCGTTTATCGATTCCTAAGCCAAAACTATTAATTATATTAGGTTCTACGACATTTTGACTCGAGCCGTCTATCGTACAACACGCGTATTCCTTATTGGACTAATGTGAGTAATCTACCCCATATTTTATAATTTTCAATACTTTTGGGGTGTATCATGTGGTTCTAATATATTTTCAACTTCTTTTTATTATTTTATCACAATTGAGACATTGTTGGGACATTTATACTCGAATCATTATTTGTATAATTATTGTTTGTTTACGCTACATGTACTTGTAGTGCATTATCATTTTTAGTTTAATCTCCATGACTATGCCCGTATTCTTGAGGTACGTTATGGACAATAATACCGCTATTGGGTTGAACACCCCGCCTTGGGACGCTAAGGTGATTGATCGCACGTGGTTGTGTGTGTATGATGATTAGATGCTCCATCCTATATATATACATATATATATATATATATATATATATATATATATATATATATATATATATATATATATATATATATATATATATATATATATATAAATAGGGTGATGACTTATTGTTGTTGTTATCATTTGTTAATCAATTTTTGATTTATAAACTGTTATCTCAATAACAGTTGCTTGCCAACTTCAAAAGAAAACAAATTTCGAATTATTCAAACTCACAATTTTCTTTAATAAAACTAGATTACTCACCAACTCTCGTAGTTGACCTGTTTTTACCCATGATGCAGATTTGAAGAATGAAGTTGATGAAAAGTAGGGTGTACCTTAGAAACCTCCAAGACTATTTAAATTTGATGTAATAAAAGTTGTTATATTTGGATTTGTATTTGTATGTTGTGGATCTTGTTTGCATACTTAGTACTTAATTGAATCTAATCATATTATAACATAGTTGTCATGAGACTTTGAACGATATATCACGCCTTGATCGATTCCGCCAAGGATCGGGGTGTGACATGTCCTACCATGTGATGTAGTACTAGCATTCAATGCTTTAATGCTTATTAATAGTTAGTTATGAAAGTATAAATAAAACGACGTAGTTGAATGTAGTAGAAGTAGTCGGACTTGAAGATACCTCATCCTTAATACTTCACTAATAGGCTAGGTTGTCGATATTGGACAAGTTAAATGCGCAGTTTAGTAGAGACATGGTCACCTACGGTACAGAGAACAAAGTCTGTAGTCGAAGGATGAAGCATGGAGGAATTAGTCGTCTGGACGGTCGAACGGATGAGAGGGACAACAATTAGAACAGACCATGTGTAGCAAAGTGGGGAATAACTATAGTTATCGGCACATATACGAGTAGGCAGAACAGTAAAAAGAGACAAAGACCCGATAACTTAGGAAGGCTTCTTTCAGAATAATATTGAGGGAGCCATGAGAGTATCAGAAGCTGTTCTAGATGACTCTTTAGCAGAAAATACCATAGATGGTGGGTGACAAGGTGATCAATACACATCAAGACAACGACATCATGATATGATTGAGCGTGATCAATAGTAGGATCTTGTTCAAACCCAATTGGGGGAGAACTAACCATATATGGTGAAACTCAATGTACCAATAACCCGAACATGCCTAAGGTAGGGAGTTTTAGAGATGATCGTTGCAGATTGTGCAGTGAATGGTCGATGAAAAACCAACGCGTAAGAAATGTGTAACATATTGGTTGAGAAGAGCAAGGCACGTAAGCTGGGGCAAGGTTTAGTAATAGTAACACCATCAGAGACATTAGATTTCCCAGAGTTTCATGGAAGCATAGACCCAACAATGACTTAGAGGTGACTCATGAAGATGGAACGACAATTCTACACCAGTATTATGAAGAGAAGACATGGATAGAACTTGGACCCCAAAAGTAAAATGGTAAAAATAGAAATAACAAGTTTTGATGGGATTATATAATAATGATTATGATGAAATGAATATTTAATGGTACTGGCTTAAGAATTGAATAGTCTTAAATAATGATTTGATTGATATGTTTCAACAAAAAAGTCAAAAAGAAAATGAGTTTTAAAGACCACGATTGAAGATTCAGGTTTAGCTTATGTAAGACCCTGAACCCGGAATGTCCAAGCTCAAGTTAAAAGAATTGAGTTTTTTTTGAGATTTTGGGAAATTATGCAGTTTAGCGCGACTAATGTTAAGGGTTAGCGCCGCTAATGTTCGCAGGATTTGGTAGTGGGTTTGCACGATCTCACTTAGCGACGCTAACTACTGATTTTCGGCCAAAACCCTATATTTTGAACTTTGGGCCATATTTAAGGGTGGGAAACCCTAGGGCAGCCGCATTTTTCAAGTTTTCAGCCTCCAAAATGTTATTTCCCTCTCTCAAGCCCCTTTGGAAGGATTTTTAGTGGTTTTGATATTCGTGGATGAATTTTTGAAGTCATGATGATGCTAAAGGACGCTTGGTGTTGTTAGAAGACATTGTTCAAATGGAAATCAGCTAAAGCTCTTTGTTTCTAGACCATTGTGAGTAAAGTTTCCACCTTTATGCCTTTTAATGATTCTTCTTGTGATTTAAGTGAGATTTATGGATTAAAATGGTGTAATGGTCCCTTTTTAGTGTTGTCCTTGGTTGGGAAGGATAAACTTTGGAACTTCATGCCTTTAAGTCCTGTTCTTGAACCATTAAGTTGGTTTAGAGAGTAAATCAAACTCTCTTTGGTGGATTTGTTGAGTTTAGGGCCATTTTGGACTTGGATCTTGTTCATGAGCTTGCAAGTTTATGTTTGGATGGTAAAGTTAGGATTTTTATAGACATAGAGACTGTTTGGAAGGTCCCTGGAAGATTTGAGACCTTGGCTGAATGGATTAAGATCTTAATGGAGTGTTGAGTTTGTTCATAGTTAGCGACGCTAACTAGGGAAGTTAACGACGCTAACTGCCTGTTGATCGTTGACTTTGACATTGACCTTTGACCATTGACTCTTTGACCGGTTTGACTTTTGGTCAAACTTGAGGGTTTGGGGTACCGATCTTAGAGGTTTATCCTGTTTGGGGTTTAGGAAGTTCTAAGTGGAGTTTATCCTTATTAGGAGGTTTGCGTTGTCGATATCTGAAGACGCACGTGTGGAGTGCTGTTTGGCTTTGTGGATCAGGTGAGTCTTCTTACTATACTATGGGTAAAGTTACATGCGTAGGTGACTTAATTACTGACTGTAGTATGTATGGTAGCTAGGTGTGCCTTACGTTATTTGATTGTAAGATTGGTGATAGGAACCCAATGGGTTAGTCTGTGTGTTTAGACTGTTGTGCTTGTATGTAACAGTCGTTGGATTCGTTTTGGCGACTGAAGGATGAGTTGATAGATCCGAGGGTCGCTGCATGATAAAGGACGATGCATGACTTGTCGTACTAGGGGACCCGAGGATCAAAGAATGAGTTGATTCGGTGACGGACGGAACGGGGCAGGCTCATGAGTTCTTAGCCGAGGCGGATCGGGGCAAGCCCGAGAACCAGGTTGTTCGGGGCAAGCTTGGAGACCTTTTGTGATTTGGTGTTATGTGATGAATCTTGTGGTATTTTAGGGATCTCACTAAGCTTTGTTCTTACTCGTTCACCCTAACTGTTTTTCAGGTATTTGCTGGCTTGAGCTTGGAGCACGGCGCGACTGTACTGCATCTGAGGTTTTGATAATCAAGTCTTCCACTGGAAAATGTTTTGATAAGTACGAGTTGTATGTTTGAAGTTTAAAGTTTTAATCAAATGGATTTTATTTTATAAACCGTTTTATGTACTAGACCCATTTTAAAAACAAAAATGTTTACTCTGGATTTTGGGGCGTTACAAGTTATTTTTATAAAACAAGTTTTAATACATATAAGATGTTAAACAAAGCTTTGGCTAAGGGATTTAAAATGTTTTATATAAGGTAATATATATTTATGGCATATATGTTAGATCTATATGCTCAATAATCATTATAAAATAATATTGCTAATAACATATGATCCTATAGGGTCACACATTTATCAAGTTGATATTTATTAAGTATTTATTAAGTATTTGATAATTAATAAATAAATTCAACTCTTGTATATAATTAGAGGATACTGATTGTTTATGAAAATAATAATTAAAATGGATTAAACTAGCTATTATATCATATGGTATGATATATTAAGTCATGTACAAGTTTTTGGATACTTTGGATTCCATTAATTTATTCTAGATATATTAGTTTATTAAGGTAGTGTGCTGGACACTCTTATTGTCCTTTTTACCCTTGTTAGGCGAATTGTACATGGTGGTGGTGGGTGTGCTTGTCAACATTTACCTTACACATCTCATACCTCTAAAAATACCATGTCTTTGAATTTAATGAAAGTATGGGGGATGGGACACACATGAAAGTATAAAAGAGAGTCTTAAGCAAAGGTTGCATCTAGTCTTTCTCCTCCCTCTCTTGAACTGTCGGCTTTCATCTTCTTTCTCTCTATATGTTCTTTTGCTAAAGCTTGTTGCAAGTTTGAGTATTTAGACGTGCTTCTCCTTTAGTGCTTAACTTTGTTAAGTAATTAAAGGCTCAAGAAATTCTTTATACAATAAGGAACTAGCATTCCAAGTACCTTACTCTTCGTGGTGGATACTTGTAGAGAAAATCAAGCTTCGTGGTTTTTGCCATCTACTTCAACTCACCAATTCCAAGTGGGATCAAAGGCTTCAAAGGTTGTCATTCTAAAACATCCTATGTATGTTTTAAATATCATTCTTAGTAAATGGATCCTTGATGGTTTTGTTTAAAATGACATAAAATAAACTAGTTATTTTTAAATGCTTTTTTTTGTCGTTTTAGGGTAAAACACTCTATTTTATTTATCAAATCCCATCAATATCAAGTTCAAGCACTGGTGCAAAATGATAAATTTATATTCTACAAGACATTAATTTGATTATATTCATGAATGTATTATTATTTGGTATGTATTTACAAACTTTGAGGAGTCAATAAGTACTTTATCAATCTGTTTAATGAAACCTTTTTTAAACAGTCTAAAATTTTGTGGGTTACATTTATATTTCACGGGTCAAAACTCAAATTTTGAATATACAGGGTTTCTCATGGATAAAATTGTATAACTTATTATACAATACAATTTATGTATATCTTACTAGAAAGGATATTTTGTTAGGTAAAGTAAGAAGTAATCTTGTTTCAAAATAAGTCAATGATTAATTTCAAACTTTTGAAGATTATATTAGCTTTGAATTACGATCCATGTTAAATAACCTCTTGAAATACTATTTTTTACTCAGAAAGTTTTGAACTAACATATTAAAGAAACGTTATTATAATACCATAATGAAGCTGCATAGTGTATATTTGTCATAAGAAAGTGGGGTCATGGCAAGAAAAATTACTGCCATGTATTTAACTGGTAAACCTTAAGAGTTACATGTAAGTCCTCTATGGATGAATCAGAGTAGTGAATGTGGAACACCAGATAAAATATTAGAGTTACTAAATTGTAGAAGGAGTAGTAAGTTGTCAAATTGATCTAGAGAGATATGATATAGGAAATAGCTCAACATGGTGCCATGTAGTAGTATTCGAGGAAGTTTCCTCTTCAGGGAAGTTGGATGACCTCCAGGTCATGAAGAGTGTGTTCGGGTGCGGAATATGAGTTAAGTAGTTAGTGAAGATGACAAGTGTATGTCTCGTTTACAGAAAGGTCCTTAAGAGGTGTGAGAACACATTACAGGCATGTATTCTTGCATCAAGAGTGGTTAGGACATTATACTCCGTTAAGAGGTTCTACGTAAAGTGGCTTACCACCTAAGCTTCAATTCATCTCATTACAGAATATGCGATAAAAGACGGTGTAGAACCCTATCTGCAGAGGTAGTTTGGAGCAGTAAATACTAGTTTTATGGGTATAGCTGAAAAGGATGCAAGGAACAACATGTTCCTCAAATTAGCATCAAGAAGAAAAGTTATATAGGAATCGAATTTCAAGGAGGAAAATTATTGCAAGTGGGGGAGAGTTGTAACACCCCATTTACATTTATTTATTTGATTCTTATTAAAAATAAAAAGATATTCAACAAAAACAATAATAATAATATATGATTATTAATATGTGTAAAGAGTTAAAATAAACTTGAAGGGCTATGGTTGACACTTAGATGAACTTGCACGTTGAAAGTTAGCGGATACTAGGTATCCATACGCTCTCACACTGGCAATTCAACGTCAACTCATGCTGGTGTATGCTCCCATAGTTACAACAATACATATGTCCAAAATGTCCAAACCAACTTAAGTTTCCTAAATTCAAAAAAATCTAGAAAATAAAAACATCTGCCTCTAAAAGTCTTGATCAAAAGATCAATTTTGAAAAACATGAAATTTCTTATGAACCCTAATTTCTAGGGTTTGATGTTATGGTTCAATTGAAGTCATATAATGATATTTTGAGTTTAATAAACATGTTCTTTCTAATAAGTAACTTGTTTTGAACACGATTACATAGTTAGAAGCTTATCAATTTGATTGGAATGAAAGTAAATTGCATACACTTGAATGTTGATGTTATCATGAAGTTGATAACAGAAGGTAGATATAAGTTGTTATATTATCCCAAATGTTGAAGTAAAGTTGGATTATTGAGTATAAAGTCATTCAAGAGGTGGTCAAATTGATCAAAATAGAATCAAATGACTCGATGAAAGCATAGTTTATGGCCACATATGTGATGTAGTTATCGAATATTTATCGTGATGTCTTTATATGAACTGAAGTACAAAAAAAACAAAGAAAATGGACAAAAAGGAGCAACATAGTTAGTTTCCTAACTACTGAAGTGAGTACATGACGATTTTCTAACATGGAATATATGGTTTGGTTTAAAATATTCAATGGTTGCAAATATTCTTGAAAGTAAAAGCATGATACTTATTCATATATATAAAACCTTTTCAAAAGTATATCCGTTTCTTTTTTATAATCATGAAAGATCAAGTATGCTAATTGTCTTTTGCTATAAACTTTCAAATTTATGAATTACCATGATGTTATGAAAAGCTTAATGAATAAGTTTTAAAGTATGTAAAGTTTTATGATTATAACATATGCATCTCATGACACATGTGTGTGATTGAAATGATGAAAGAAAAGTGGTGATCATGCATACGTAACTTATGATTACATATGAGTCATACTAAAAGGGTCTAGACCAAAAGGTTCCTATGTTGTAACAAAGGCACTACTGGGATGGTACCTCATATCGTTAAGTAGTGGCCAAGCTATCATATCAAGTTGATTCATTCCTCTTGAGATGGTAAATGAAGAGTGGCAGCTATAAGCAACTATGATTAGGATGAGTGTGGCTGCAAGCAACTATGATTATGACGAGTGATGGTCGTAAGCAACCATGAAGAGGTACATAACCACAAGTTTAAAACTAATTAAGAATCAAAGTATCGAAACGGCTCGATAAGTTAGTTTTCAAGTGTGAATCATGCATTTCATACATTACATTCCATATGTAAAAAATTTATAGTAGAATTTTGCTAAAAGTGTGTTAAAAGATTTTGAGTTCAAACCCATGTATCTCACATGACGTTTTTGTCTTAAATAGTGTGTTTTTATGTCGTGTATTCCAGGTTCAGGATCGAATGTGTAGAAGGTTGAGACTAAGATGGTTTTATTTTGGATAGACTAATATGGGGGAGTTAGTTTTATGTAGTATTCACTTTTATTATGGTTTTTTCTAATGATATGAAGTTGTAACTACCTCATGATTGTTTATATCTTTTCAAAGACAAAGGTTTTTGTTGGGATATAAATTGGTAAAATATATTTCAAACTTTATAATTATTTGCATTTCACAAAGATCACCAAACCGTTGATGAGTATGCTAATAATTTACTAAAAGTCTTCCATTCTTGGGAGATACCCTATCCACCAAGAAGGGAAGAATTAGCCTATATGTAAATGGATTGCCTACATAATATTCAGTAGAAGTGAAACATGCCATTACCCTCAATGAAGTGATTATCGTAGCAAGAAATGTCGAAAACATGATCATTAAGAGAGGAAAAATGCAAACTTTTAGACAAAAAAAAAAAGTAAAGTTTAGTGGATACTCGGGTTCGGACAAGAAGAGTCGATATTCTTCTAATACTTTGAAACGGAGCAATAGTGTAAGGAGTGTATGAGGTCGAATTTAACAAGTTTTAGAGACCAAATCAATAGGCTTTTGCTTTATAACTCCAATGATCAATTTAAGAATCAATTATCATCACTTTACTTTGAATAATTTTGAAGAACATGAGATTTCTTATGAATCCTATTTTTATGGTTTGATGTTATGGTTCAACTGAAGTTAGATAATGATACTTTTTATTTGAATAAACATGTTCTTCATAATAATTAACATCTGTTGAACATGATTACGTAGTTAGAAGCTTATTAAATTCAATACACTTAAATATTGATGTTATTATGAAGTTGATTTGATATAAGTTGTTATATTATCCCCGAATGTTGAAGTAATGTTGGATTATTGAGTATAAAATCATTCAAAATGGTATCATGTTGATCAAAAGAGAATCAAGTAGATAAATGAAAACATAGTTTATGATAAGATATGTGATGCAGCTATTGAATCTTTATTAGGATGTCTTTATAGGAATTGAAGTACAAAAGGAAAAGAACAAAGAAAATGGAAAAAAGGAGCAACATAGTTAATTTCATAACTATTGAGGTGAGTACATGAGCATTTTCTAGCATGGAATACATGAGTTGGTTTAAAATAGTCTATGGTTTCAAATATTATTGTAAGTAAAAACATGCTACTTGTTTATACTTATATAAGGTTTTCAAAAGTATATTACTTTCTTTTGATAGTCATGGAAGATCAAGTATGCTAATTGTCTTTCACTATAAGCTTTAAAGTTTACAAATTGCCATGATGTTATGAATAACTTAATGAATGTGTTTTGAAGTATGCAAAGTTGTACGATTTTTGTGTGTGATTGAAATTATGAAAGAAAAGTGGTGCTCAAGCATGCATATAAGTCATATTGAAATGGTCTAGACCAAAAGGTTCCCATGTTGGAACAAAGACACTACTGTGATAATACCTCCCGTCACGAAGTAGTTACCAAACTATCATATCAACCTGATGCGTTCCTATTGAGATGGTAAATGACGAGTTATGGCCATAACTTGATTATGATGAGTAGTGGTTGTAAGCAATTATGATTATGAGAGTTGTGGCTGTAAGCAACCATGGAGTGGAACATAACCATAAGTTTAAAACAGATTAAAAATCAAAGTATCAATATTGTCTGATAAGTTAGTTTTCAAGTGTGAATCATGCATTTCATACATTGAATTCCATAGGTGTATAGTAGAATTTTTCTAGAAGTATGTTCAAAGCTTTTGAGTCCAAACCCCTGTATCTCACGAGACGTTTTCATATTATGTTATGTGTTTTTATGCCATGTATTCCATGTTCAGGATAGAAGGTGTAAAATGTTGAAACTTAGAAGGTGGTTTTATTTTGGATAGACTAATATGGGGGACTTAGTTTATGTAGTATTCACTTTTACTTTGTTTTTTTTTTTTCTAATAATATGAAGTTGTAACTATCCCAAGAATGTTTATATCTTTTGAAAGACAAAGGTTTTTGTTGGGATATAATTTGGTCAAATATATTTTAGACTTTATAGTAACGTTAGAAACCATATTAAATAAAGTAATGAAAAGTTGGGGTGTAACATTTTTGGGAGATGGATATCGAAGCTTGCGTTAATGTGACTAAACCAACTCCTAGGACCTTTTTGTGTTGTTGCATTCTTTTGCTTCTTGTTTATGGAGCTTTTGGTTGTTCCCCCAGTTGTGTTTCAAGTATCAAATCAGGTATCGATTCATGCTCGTGTTATGGTCGAGAAAGTTGGGGTTGAGATGCTTGAAATTATTGTTTTCGGAAGATGTTTGATTGGAATTGGAGTTATTGTTGGAATGAGTTTGATTGTTGATACATGTTAGGTTTAAAGGGTGGTTCGAAAAATATTTTGTTGAAAAATGTTTTGATCTTGAACTGGTGAACATTGTAATATAGTCATGAAGCTACAATTCGGCGATCAAAATATGAGAATGGTCGGGGTGTTGTAGCGCAAAATGGATCATCTTGGTTTGGGATGGTTAGGTGGTGGTGTTTTTTGGGTTTTGCTCTATTGTTTGAGTTAAAAAAAAATAGATGATAACATACAAGGTTTAGAAAATATAGAGATTATAGTGTGAAAATATTGTGTTAAAGAGGTTAGTATCTCATATAAAGTATAAATAGATTTTAATAAGGATGCCACAACACCTGCATAACTTGTATACCTCATACCTTATGCTAAAATCAGAAAACATAACTCAAATTATGCCAGGAAAATGATGTTTTTAGTGGCATAGAGTTGTGCATAACATGTGATGATGAGAAAGAGTACAAGTATAGATTTCTTTCCCCAAAAATTGGGGTGTTTTTGAGTTGGTGGATCCCACTCACTGTCAACCCCTGTGCTATAAATGCAAGTAAAAAGTACACCTTTTAAGTAACCCCCTTTCACCACAACGTGCTACCACTGTCAACTGCTTGACTCCTATTTCATCTTCTTACTACCCCCGACCCCCACCCCCACCCTTATAAATCCCGACTCTTCGTTTCTTTTCAAACTCTTCCATCATTACATTTTTCGTACACCCTCTTCATCCTCCATATAAACACACAAACACATACTTGAGAGAGTATATACATACGACTCTAAAATGTATAGGTGTGGTGGCTCTAATAATGCCATGGTGTTTCCGATTCCATACGATGGAGAATCGCCTACTTCCTCCGCCGTTGATTGTACTCTTTCTTTAGGTCCACCTGCCACTCGTTATACCGGAGATTACGAGAGGGCTCACCATGAAAGAAGACCGTCTGCTAATTGGTCCGCTAATTTGTGTTGGGATATTTTGCAAAACACGGCGGCGGTGCCACCTTCACAGAAAGCTAACATTGGTGGAACAGCCGCCGGTGACCCTTTACTCGCTAGGCGGTGCGCTAACTGTGACACCACTTCTACCCCACTTTGGAGAAACGGCCCCCGCGGCCCTAAGGTAGGTTTGCCGGCGATCTGGTTCGATTACGCTTGTTTTAATTGCTGCGATCATCAATTCATCATGATTTGTTAATTTGTTGAAATATTTGTGTTTGAATCTGCAGTCGCTTTGTAATGCGTGTGGAATCAGGTTCAAGAAGGAAGAGAGGAGAGCCAACGCGGCGGCGACTGGTGGCGGCGATATGTCTGAAACCCAACATTACCAACCGATGATGAACGGGAACCCGTGGGTTCATCACTCTCAATCCGCACATAAACTGGCGTCATGCTATTCTCCGGCGGCGGCAGCGGCGAAAGGGAACGAGTTTAGGTTCATAGATGACGTGGACGACAGAGATTCTCCGTTCCTATCGTGGCGCCTCAATGTTACTGACAGACCTGGTCTCATCCACGGGTTTACGAGATGAAAGTGGGCCCGATTTGTTAGATGATGACGTTAAGTAAAAATTTTATTAATTCTAATTTCCAGAGCAAAAATGTTTTAGTCCACAGCATTGCTTTTGTGATTACTTGTACTTTGTGCATCCGGTACTCGTACATCGATGTTTGTCGACTTTTGCTTCGGAAAGGGCTCGCTTTTATTTATTTAGTTTTATATAACAATGTCCTTTTTACTTATTCGGTCAAACGGAAACTTTTCGCCTTTTCGGTCTCTCTAGAAATAACTTTTTTCCCAAATATATCTCATGAGTGAACCTGATGTTTAATACTCCCTCCGTCCCAAAATGATAGTCAATGTTTCTTTTTTAGTTTGTCCCAAAATGTTAGTCAACTTCTAAATATAAATGACATATTTACCAAAATACCTCTAACTGTAATTGTAACAGCCAACACATCTAATGCCGGCATTAAATGCAAAGAAAGGGTAAAACAGTCATTTTGTGGGAAAAAGTAAGATGTATTTAATGTTTTCTTAATTTGTGTGTTTTTTGTCTGTGGACTATCATTTTGGGACGGAGGGAGTATTATTTAACTTTCAATTCAAATTTCATATCAGTTCTAATATCTTATAATCTTATAGTTGATATATTTGTATTATTATAATTCATTGTAGTTTTCTTATCGTTTGTCTTTACAATTTTTCTTTCTTTTTTAACTATGGAGCATACTAAGCCTGAAGTCTGAAGTTGCTTTCTTTGTATTTGTGAAGTTAGAGATTTGAACTTTTTGATCCTAATGTGAATCATAATCACAAAGATAAATTATTCTTGCAATACGCCAATTGAGTGATCTTTTGAAATTCCAAGTGGAGAAGAGAAGTTAAAAGCGTCTTTATGTTACTGGTCAACTTTTGCATCTTTGCCTATTTGTAAAACTAATTTCTGGACTTTTATTTAATGTCATATTTTCTGCTCCACATTTCAAATTAAGCCCAACTATACTTCTAAGTTCAAAACCAGAAATGCATTCGTAAGTATAACTGAAAATATCTTACCGAGTTTGAACTTGAAAACTTGGATAAGCAACCGATATCTAATACCTTTCAAGCAGGAGTTGAGTTTTTTACACTCAAACGAATATCGAGAAGTCGTACCAACTTCTCATTAAACTCTACTACATATTTACTTTGTATAAAGCCTTTGTACACTTGCTTTGGTGATTGGTATGGAGTTGCGAATCATATACATGTGATCCTTTCATTGATGATCCATAAAACCCTAGATGAGCACTCAAGTTTGTGTTACTGAAATCGAAATGAAGCATTTCTAATTTCACATTTGAAACCTCCGTGTTACAACAAGCAATCATGGTTAGCAACTTCCAATCAGATAAATGTCGAACTACGAGGAAATAGTAAATTTTATAGTCGACTCTAATCACTTGGCTAAGTACATGAGCCATGAACCGTGCTGTTGGTTCCCGTAAAAGTCATATTTGCCTTGAAATGCACTTCTTGTTCATATGAGATGACTCAATCTCCTCTAATCACTTGGCTAAGTACATGAGCCACTCACATGGTGCGCTGCATTTTAGGCAGACGACTTTTCGTCCTATACATTTGGCGTGAGAGTCAAAACCCTAAAAAAAGTTACCATATACTCCCCCAGTCACATAGGGTGCTGCAAATTTGGCAGAATATCCCTCCTCCTATTTCTCTTGGTGTAAGGGCCATCAGTCGAGTGTTTTCCTTCCCCCACTTATGCGGGGCGCTGCATTTCAGGCAGGCAACCTCTCCACCTTTACAAATGGCGTGAGATGGTTAGATTGTGGTTCTATCACATTCCCCCACTCACATGGGGCGCTGCATTTTAGGCAGACGACATGTCCTCCAATATAGTTGGTGTGAGAGTCTTAATTTTCAAATCATATTTCTTCCCACATACTCCCCCAGTCCACATGGGGTGCTGCAATTTGACAGAATATCCCTCCTCTTATTTCTCTTGGTGTGAGGGACATGATCTTGCTGCAATTGTCTCCCAATAAGTGGCACACTGTTACACATGCAAATTTGGGATAGAATTTTAACATTTAAGTGAAATTTCTTATGAAAAAAAATTAATTTTTAAAAAACTAAATAAAAAGAAGAATGAATTTCAAAATTTCAAAGTTAGTTAATTTAAAATATATAGATAAAAATTCAATAAATTTAACTAATGGATTAGGTGAAAGTTGAAGTCAAAAGCTTCGAGATTTGGAGTTAATGAATGACACCTAAGTACGTAAGCTCATTTAACTAGAATATGGACTTAATTCGTAGGAATTTTATCATCTAAGGTTAAAATAGGTGATGAGAGACTTGGAATGCTAGATGGAAGATCAACTAAGGTGAAATGGAAAATTAGAATGTTGAAGGGCAGTCTTGCCAATTATGGAAATTTACGTATGACTTTTGACTTAACTTATTTAACTATATTTTGGTCCTAAATTGATAAGATATTAGATGTTAAGGGTTATAATAGAGGAATTAGGACATGTTTTGTTAGTAGAAAGTCATTTGTGTATTAAAGTTAAACATTAGGAAATTAAGGGACTTATTTTGTCAAGTAGCCAAAAGTTAGAGCTAAAGCCCCAAATATCTCCATTGCTCTTCGTTTTGAGCATATAGAGTTAGACAGAGGATGCAGATGCAATTTTTAAAAAAGAAAGAATGATTAGAAGAAAAATTGAAGCTTTAGTGATGTTCTAACACAAGTTCTTTAATGAGAAGATTCTAAGGTAATCAAGTCAATAATATTTTGCCATTTAGGTTTCAAACATTTGAAGATCATCATCGAATCCAAAATTTAGGGTTAACTCTTCTAATAAATCAAATACAAGGTTAACTTATACATCTAGAATACAAATTTAATAGTGTAGTTTCATTTCCATGAATGAAATTGAGTTCATGAAGCTTCTAAAGTGGTTTTGAAACTATCGCTTGAAGAAAGCAACACTAAATCTCAGCACTATCCTCAGTACCTTCCAACAAGCCACAAAAGGTAAGACCATTTAGTCTATTATTCACAAATTATCGCTTGCAAGTACTGTCTACCAACTGTGGATTGAAAGGAACAATGAGATCTTCAAGAATAAGACAAGGCCCTAGAAAGCGGTGGTTAAAACTATTATTGATGATGTTCGTTCAAAATTCTTAATCCTAACTCCAAAGCCCTCCCCACTCACGAAAGCCAAGGACGCCAAGAACCTCCCTTTACATAATGAAGATATTGCCATGGATCACCTTGTGTTTCCTCCCTAAGGTTCTTTCTTTTTTCGCATTTGAGGTTATGTTTCTATTTGTGTTTTTTGCTTCCTTAAGTTAATTGTATTGGGTTGAAAGCTTGTTGTGACTTCTTTTCTTGTGTTGTATTATGTAGTCTTTAGGTCCTGTTTGGACCCTTGGCTCTTGGGGGCTGTCCTAAGGGCTTTTTACTTTCCATCAGTTGAGGAGTCTCCAGCTTGTTATTGTATTAATCTTTTCTTAAAATAAAACTTATCGGATATTTTTAGATTTAAGCATGTGTATTTTTTGGTATTCACGTTCTTCTATATCTTTACATTTTAATATTCTTGGACGATCCGGTAACCACAAAGTCCGTTGACCGAAGTTATCGACCGCCCACGCCTGGTCCCAGTGGGTCCAAACCGCTTGAGACCGGACGTCCTTGCACCGGACTGATTTTGTTTACCTCTACTCCATATCAAAGCTGCTTTCTTTTTCTCTATATTTCATTTTCCAACTTATTACTTGTGTTTCCATTTGATAATATTTACTAAAACCACTTTGTCCTCTGTTTATTCAAACCGAATAATTGTATTTTACACCATTTTCCCCCTCCCACAAGATTGTCCACGAACTCGATTTAATATTTACTTTTAACAAGGTATTCCACCACCGTCTTTAAACTCTCGTTTTCATTGTAAATTTGTACTTATCAGATACATAAATACAAAAGATAATTTCGACATTTGACTACAATCGAAAGGTCCTTTTCTATACCTTATATAATATTGCAATAAAAGTGTAAAAAACCAATACATGAGGTAGCTAAAAAATCATTAAATTCCCTCGAATTGTCAAATCCTCAGATTTAACTAACAACATGATTCTTTTATCCAAAAATGTGTAGACAATATTGAAAGACGTCCTAAACCGTACTGTCACCTGTTTTCACCAAGCTCCTTATTCCCTGCCACGTAAGAATATAACTTACCCTCGCCTTTTTTTTTTTCTTTTTTCTTTTTTTATATTCTCGTTCTTTCTGTATTAAGTAAAAAAGAAACACTGATATATAACTTACCATTGTGTTATCTGAAAGCAAACTGTATTTCTTCCAAGGTTTTTCCTTTTGTTTCGGGAACATATAGTTTAACAAAAACAAGAGTAAAAGTACACACAGCAGCATATATGATGAACGTTCCTATAAAAAAAATAAAAAATTATCACTTCAGTAATTTGTTAAAAAAACACACACACACAGTGAGAAAAAGGGTACCTCCACTACTCCAGTCCAAGAGTAGGGGTGCTGTCATTGTAACAATTGATGCTGCTAGCCAATTAAAAAGCGTCGCAACACTGCCCGCAAGACTTTTAATATTTACAGGAAGAATCTGAGATGATAAAAGATTTAAAACATTTGATTACTTAAAAAAATTATAATATTTTTATAAGTAAATTAATATACGTACCTCGGACATTATAACCCACGGAATAGGTCCAAGTCCTAGAGAGAAGCCGGTTACCATAATCTGGATGGTTAAAGTAAAAGTGGGATATAAAGTTTAGAGTAAATTACATGTTTGGTCCCTGAGTATAGTGGATCTTTTCGATTTTGGTCCCAAAATGTTTTTTCTTGCAATTTTGATCCTTATTTAAGGTTTTTGTAACGTTTATGATCCCGGTTCCAAGCAAACTGACTATATTAGTTACAAGAACCTTAAATAAGGACCAAAATGAAAAGCAGCTATACTTGGGTACCAAAAATGTAATTTGCTTGAAAAAAATATTAGGTGTTATCAAAGATTTAAGGAAACATACCACTAGTCCAACAAGTGACAATGTTCCTAAGAACCCATAAAGGGATGAATCTTTAGCAACAAGTTGCTGAAATTCAACATATGTGTTAGTACGTATAGTTGAGGGACTGTTTTTGTCATTTATGTATAGTTGAGGGACTTTTTTGTCATCTACGTATAGTTAGTATTTTCTTTACTTCTGTAGATTTTTGGCTGATGAAAGTATGAAACTGATCTATTACACAAAAACTAGTATACATATATGACGAAAATAGTCCCTTAATTATAAAAATATTTAAAATAGCAGTCCATGTGAAAAAAAAAACTAGAAAGTAAAACATTACTAGCCTTCAAAAAGAAACTCATTGAAACCAGAAGGTTGCTTGCCACCATTAGAATTGAAGACAACTGCATCATGATAAAAAAATGATTTTATTTTTTATTTTATTGTTGGCGTAAATTGAAACCAAAATTTGAACAAAGAGTCATTACTATTAAAAGAACTCTTCGACCACTTTTGTCCACCAATGTTGTTGTAATTGCAGTAGCAACAACCTACATATACGCAAGATTCTAACCAATGATTGATAAGTGTTTTTTCATTAAAAAATATTTAAACAAATTTATTTAGTAAATACCTGAATTGCACCAAGTCCAAATGTTGCAGCTTTACTAGATTGAATTCCTGTTCACAATACAGTTGACCGGTCAATCTCAAAAGGGTTATTTTTAAATCAGATATAATAGGTTTGATGTAAACTAACCAGCTGATTTAAAGATGTTACTAGAGTAGAATAAAACACCATTTATACCACTGAGTTGTTGAAGAAGAAGTAACCCTATTCCTACCTTCATGACATTTCAACAAGAAGACAAAAAAGAAAAGAAAAAAACTCAGATGTTTTTGCAATTTTAAAGAAAGTTATATTTATATTTAAATGTAGAAAAAATAGCAAAACATACCATTAAAGGATACCAATATCTTCTTCTTTTTAACTCAGAAAATCTAATTGTGGCTCGTTTTCCTGAATTTGCCACAGATCTCTGTTGAAATTGCAATAAAGATATTAAACACTCTAAATAACAAATTAATATTGATGCTAATTAAATGATATACCTTGATCTCATTAAATTCACTAGAAATATCTGAATCAAATCCCCGTAAAACTTGCAAAGATGTTTCACAATCTTCAATAAACCCCATTTTAGCCTACACACAGGAACATACATAGCTCAAAGTATCTTAAAAATTAATTAATGAATTAAGTTTAAGATTATGAATCATACCAACCATCGAGGAGATTCGGGAATGAAAAATAGACCAGGTATCAGAAAGATGCATGGTAAAGTACCAAAAGCTGCTAGTACTCTCCATGGAAGAAAAAGCCCTAAAAGATATGCCAGTAGTATTCCAATAGTAACAGAGAGCTATAAAAAAGAGAAATTCATGTTTACAAAACAATAAAAGAGGTAATGGATGATTCATAATCATAAGATGAAGAAAGAATCATAATCAACCTGGTTCACAGATCCTAAGCTGCCTCTCATGTTTTGAGGTGCGATTTCAGCAATGTATACAGGAACCTACAGATTATATGTAAAACAGTTAAAGTAATCTTGGTTAATTTTGTAGAAGATGGAAAAAGGAATGTGAAAATGAGTAGGGGATTGAGATTTACTGCGTAAGATATTACTCCAACACCAAAACCTTCCAGTAATCTTCCCATATACAAGAATGAGTAGTCCTGTGAAGATAGACACAAATTTATAGATGATTGCTTTGAATGATAGAAATGAGCTTGAAATTGTCACTTACTTTGGAAAATGAAATAGCAAGCCATCCAAGTATGTTAGGAATGGCAGCAATCATCAATGACTGCACTTACATCATGAAAATTTTACACCATTGATGAGCAATATAGATGCAGATTAAATAATACCGAACTGATAGGGTTAACTGTATACTGATCTTACCCCTTTTCGTCCAATGTATTCTGCAATCTGACCACTTGCTATTGCACCCACCATAGCACCCACATTTGCTAAAGAACCAAACACGGAGAACTGTCCATCAACACAAGTTTACATTTAAAAAAGCAACTCTAGTTTCGCTGGTGAAATTATTACAATGGCGGTAGCGTATTTGTTAAGAGATCAAACCTCCGAAATTTTAAGTTTAAGATCGGTTATGATGTCGGCCTGCGTAGGGTTTGAATAACCGCACTGTAAAAAAACAAACACTCGTAAATCAGAGTACATGAAAGATCCGGATCCTGTTTTCTGATTACACATTGGAAGAGCGGAAGAGGTTACCGTGAACCCAAACTGAATAGGGCCTAACGCGACGATGAAAACGCAGAGGAAAATGGAGACGGATTCACGAAGGATTTGAGCGGAAGAGGCAAACATGCTGGACTGCCTGGAACTCATACCAGCCATGCGGTACCAACTTCCGGTGTGGAGGAGCGGCTTCTTGAGGCTGCCGCCTCCGCCCCCTTCGTCGATCTCCGGATCTCGTGACGCCATAGTAAAGATGATAGTAAGGAAGTGTAAGAACGAAGGAATGTGATGAGTACATAGGGATATGGTGTAATGAGCTCTTTCTGTTCGACAAAATGCGAAATAGACGGACAAGCTGAGAAGAGGCCGGAAGACAGAGTCTGTTGGGGACAGAGTGATACGACTACGATTTTCGCGGGAGTTTTGTTGAATAATATTTGATTTCTTGACATAAGGTTGGACAAATTATTGAATAGGATTTACGGGTGTGTGGAATTTGTTTATTTAAAATTAACTTTTAAACGAAACCAAAAGGATAATAAGTTGACAAATGGGTTCTGTTTTCAATGTTTTACGAATACTGATCAAAAAGATAAAAGGACAATGGTAACTCGGGCCATGGGGAGATTAAATTTGGGTTTATCAAATGATATCTAGATATGTTGGAGTCGGATATCTTGAATCGTGTAGTGCAATTTCAAGATTTGGGTGTTTTCAAAGGATGCAATTCATCATTCATTACTTTTACTCCGGGAATGCAAGACCATGTGTTTGTTAAAAGATTATCGATCGATTGGGTGATTTTAATGTCACATATTCATTTTAGTATAATGAAATTTACAAGATTACTAATGGATATCAAGTCTTGATTTTAGACAAGTCAGGAGGTGCGGGAGTGCACGTTTGTGTAAAACGAGTTTGATCTTGGTACGACCAAAATGGCGGGGGTCACGGGGCTGTGCCACGAGAGGTTCGAAGAAGCAAACAGCGCCGAATTGCCAAAAATTTTGGTTTTGATTTCCAATTGCATTTGGTGGAAGGATCTCGATACCTCGGGTATGAGGCTTCTCAAATTTGGAACCCCAAATAAGAACTTTGAATTTCATGGAGATAACTTTTTTGTTTGGACGAGTTGAGCCTATTCACCATGTGGGAGCAAGGATTCAGCAATGCCAACATAACTAGAGCACTTGCATTTACAAGTTACAGAGAGGAATTTGACAACACAAAGACGGGGAAGGGGGCCAAGGTGTACAAAAACGGTCCTAAAACGGTTTTGGTTCGGTCTTAGGATGGTCCAGTCTTTTTCAGGAACGGTCCTTTTTTGGACCTACCTTATTCTGGACCAGTCTGTTTTTGGACAGGTCTTTTTGTTGGATCTATATGGTCAAGTATTATTTTAGAATGATGTTTGCCAATAACATATGATCCTATATGGACACAACTTTAGCAAGTTGTCACTTATTGATTATTTATTAAGAATTCGATTATTAATAAATATATTCAACTCTTGTATTTAATTTCAAGGAAATTGTTATTTTGTGAAAATAACTTTAGGAAATTATTATTTTATGAAGATAATATTTTAGAGAGTATAACTAGCTATTTAATCACATTGTAATATTAGATATGTTGTGTACAAATTTTTGGACACATAGAAGTCTACTAGCCAAAACTTGTACATGTATGGAATAAAGATAGAGTGTAAGTCAGTCCTTCCCCTTTCTCCTTCACATGGCCAGCCACATTCTTAAGCATGGACATGTGTTGCTTGTTTGACATTGTTCTTACAAGCACCATGCTTGTAAGACCCATCACTTGCATTTAATAAACGCATGAGTATTAGATCTCACATATGGGTATATAAGAGAGTGTAAGACATCCTCTTTAGAGTTAGTTTTTCTTTTCCCTTGTTGTTGGCCGAATCCTCTCTCCATATCCTCTCTTTCTCTCTCGTTTTTAGATTCCCAAAACACATCACTTTTTATGGCCGGTATCGTTGTAGACCAATTGGATCTCTCGGTCTTTTTATTTGGTTTATTCAATTCAAGTTCGGGTTTTTTCCTGACTTGGTCTCAATTTTGATTGGTTTTTAATCCTGATTTTCCTAACTTTTCATTTTCATTTTCATTTTTTTATTTTGATTCAAGTTTTTTGATTCGGTTAAAAAAATAGTTGTGTTAGCATAGAAAGGATGTAAGTTAGTTTTATTACACATCCACACTTAAACTTCTACATTGCTAAGACACCTTGATAAAATTACATTTCAACACGTCTATTTTTAGATGTATACTAACAGCATAAATATCATCTTTAAGCCAAAAGTTAGATCAAATACACAAACTAGGGTCGGTCTTAGAATAATATGGTCTTTTCCAGAACCGATATTAGGATAATCAGGTGTTTTCCATGTCCGGTCCTCGACCAGTCCTTTTTCGGTCATGTCTTATTTTGGATTGATCTATTTTTGGATCGGTCCTTTTAGAACCAGTCAATCTTTATACCAAAAACGTAGACAAGTTATGACCGATCCATTTGTGCACCATTGGGGGAGGGTAGACGTGCATAAATAAACCGGTTCGGGATACGAAACCGGTTTTGAAACCGAAACCGATCCGACTAATAAACCGGTTTTGGTGAAACCGGTTTACTTTGGGATCTGATCAGCCGGTTTAACCGGTTTCATGTTATGACTGTTGCATCCGGTTCTACAGAATTCGGTTTTTAAAACCGGTTTCAATCCAATTTTTCAAGGAAGTTCTAGCATTTTTTGTACTATAATAACCGTTTGGGAACGGGCTTGTGACCGTTTGGAGTCTCTTTTATGACAGAGTTTGTCAATTTAAAGCAAGTAGATAGTATATATAGGTAATATATGTTGTGGTTAACTCACACATCTTAAAGACACTCATAAAACTAAAAAAACTCTCAAGAAATGGCTTTCGGTTTCAGAAGTGGGCAATCACAATCTTTCGTTGGTGTTGGAGATCGTCAAGCAATATTACGGTTGTTGCAGTAAAACCGACGAAAAGAAATTCAAAGATTTGGTGCAATTATGATTTGTGTGTAATGTCAAGTGGTCTAAAAAAGGCATGGTGCAAGAAATATGATGTTTTTTTTTAAAGAAGTCGGAAATACAACTTTAAGAAATCATTCAAATTTGTATTGCAAAGCGGTGAAATTTGGGCCGAGGCATGATCAAACAATAATGACGAATGAAGCTACATTGTGGCATTACGAAGTGGCTCGAGTTTGTGATAGGATGCCGAAGTTTGTGATTCAATAAAGCTTTCCTTTTGACCACTTCAACAATCGCCGATTGACAAAACTCATCCAACAAACACTCCAACCACGTTACACCCATGTAAGTCGTATGACCCTTAGACGCGATTGTATAGATATGTGGAAAGTTGCAAAAAATGAAATGATTGCAGGATTTCAAAATTTAGAAACCGGTATAAATTTAACTTGTGATGTTTGGACTGCTCCACATGGTTCACCGTATGCGTACCTTTTCATTACCGCTCATTGGGTAAATCCCAATGGCCAATACTTGGCAAATGATGAAGCATACGATTAGGTTTGAATTGTTTGGATATCCACATACTGACAAAAAGTTATATCAAAATCTAGATTATGTTATCAAAACTTATAAACTAGAAGAAAAAGTTTTTCTATATTGTTTGATAATGCATCAAATAACGCCGTCGCGGTTGAAAAACTAAAATTAAAATATAAACCGCTTTGCGACGGTGTTTTTTTTCCATAGTCGATGTGTTGCCATATCATTAAATTGGTTGTGTGAGATGACTAACTTTCATTGACGAGATAAAAGATACTTTCAAGCAAATGTTACGTGTTATTTTTTCTAGTAACAATTGATATCATAAATATATAAAGTTTTGTGCCGATGCGAATGCTCTTTGGTTGGATTCGAATTGGGACGTACCTACTCAATGAAATTCCACTTGTCATATGTTTGAATGCTATTTGGTTGGATTCGAATTGGGACGTACCTACTCAATATATAAAGTTTTGTGCCGATGCGAATGCTCTTTCACCAACATTCATGACATGATGCGAAATTCGGAGGCATCTAGATCCACTTCTCACGATAATAATTCGACTCTATAATACTTTAAGAAATGAAAATAACAAACGAGCTCGGTCTAGTACCCCTAGTAGTGATCTCAGAAGGTACATTGCATCAGATTTTGTTGTCACAACTAAGTGTTGAGGAGTTTGAGAATTTGAGTATTTTGGCTTGGTGGAAAGAAAAGGAATCTCAATTTCCGATTCTAGACGCTATAACGCGTGATGTACTAACTGTCCAAGCTTCTATTGTAGTTTCAACATCCGCATTTTCTGTTAGTGGCATAATTATTTCACTAATAAGAACAAAACTCACCCCTTTGTCGGTTGAAGTGTGCATTTGTTTGTAAGATTACTTAGATGACGTGGAACACATACAACACGTTTCACCATTTGAAGACGAAATGACGAGGGTTAAACAAGAAATACATGAAGAAAAAATAACAACGGGATTGTTGGTAGCACTTACCCTACAAGAGCTTGTCTATGAGGAAGAATTACACAATATGACATATAATGATGACTAAAACCAAACAACAACAACTATGACGACAACGACTACAAATGATCAAAAATACCAAAAAAAAGTACAAAAAGACGATGACTAGATAACGACGATGTTTTAAGTCTTATATTTTATGTTTCAAGATGTATTAGTTTATTACTTTATGTATTTTTTTTTTTTGATAAAAAGCTAAAAATAACAAAAATACAAAACCATGAAATTACTTCAAAAACAACTCCAGTTATCAATTAAAATTGCATTTTCATTTTGGGCTAACTATCATTTGTGGACTAGTGGACGAAGGAATGTATATAAACTTGTGGGCTAAACAATTAATCTTATGCAAAATAACCCCAAATACGAAAATGCCGGTTTTTTCAAACCCGTTTTGCCCAATCTGGTTTCGAACCGGTCCAATCAATTATTTTTCAGCTTAAACCGGATTCAAACCGAACCGGTTTCTCATTGATCCGGTTTTAATTTTTTTGACTTAATCCGAATCGGTTTCAATACCAATATGGTTTGTAAAAAAAAAAAAACCGGGTTGTGGATACATCCGGCCCAATATGTACGTCCACCAAATTTTCATCAATGAAAGATTGTAATCTTTGGCCCAAGGGGATCCTCATTAATGGGCCTATCATTCATAATGTTAGCGGGCGTCTACTAACTCTACTTATATTTTTTTGAAATTCAGATTTAAACCATCAAACGTTCCTAAGATTGTAATTCCATGCTAAACTTTAAAATCAT
The DNA here is from genome assembly GCA_023525715.1 of Cichorium intybus. NCBI lineage: Eukaryota > Viridiplantae > Streptophyta > Magnoliopsida > Asterales > Asteraceae > Cichorium > Cichorium intybus. Next base: position 125,012,895 of record CM042011.1, on the reverse strand, counting down.
GAGTTATTTTTTTCTATATTTATTAGGTTTGAAGCAAAAAAATATATGATAATCATATAACCATGTAGTTTCTTCTTGGGATAATGATTTAAAAGGGTAACGAAGTTTAAAAAATATACAAAAAACACCATTAAACTTTCATTTGTACACAAAACACAATCAAAGTGTATATTTTGTACGTATTATACCATTAATGTATACATTTTGTACATATTATACCACCAAAGTTATATGTTTGTTCACATTTAATATTGGGTACATCGGCATTAGCCGGTCAACTTTGATGATGTAATATGTACAAATATATACTTTGATTGTATTTTATACACAAATAAAAATTTAATAATATTTTATATATATTTTTAAAATTTCATTACCTTTATAAATGATTATCCTTTCAATCCTTACAAAATCTTAAAAAATCTATTCATTTATCGAAAGAAAAACGGTTTTCAGAAACTTCATCACCGCACGTGATTGCATCACCGTTTCTCACATTCCTATGAACCAGAAAGTATCAGCAACAGTAACACCTCCTCATCGCTCTCCCAATCCGCCGCCGCCGCCGCGCCGCTACCGCCATTAACGTATAATCAACCCTAAAACCTTGAAATCAGGATCCATACCCACATTGTGATATAGAAAAGACGAATCCTTACATGGAGGATCAAACATTCCAGTCAGAAGAACCGCAGCCCCAATTCAAACCGGAATCTTCATCACCCCAATCTTCCGTTCCTTCTCAAACGCCGCAACGACTACCACCAACCGAGGAGTTATCTTCTACTTCCGATATTTCCCAAATTGCCACTTCAAACCCTTCCAAAATCCCCATTCGCCCGCAGAAAATCCGAAAACTCTCGTCGTCAACCGCTATCGACTCTACAACCGAAGAAATTCAGCCGCAAACAACGATCGCGGAAGCCGACGCATCCAAAGCCATTGTCCTTTCGACCACCACCACAACAACTGTCGTGACAAAAAACCGTCGTCGAAACCCTTCGCGATCAGCGATAGATTTACCAAAAGTGATAAAACCCTTATCCGCACAGGGCGAAATCACCGTCGCCCTCCGCCACCTCAGATCCGCTGACCCTCTCCTTGCCAACTTAATCGACAATCACCCGCCGCCGGTATTCGACTCACACCAACCACCATTTTTAGCCCTAACTAAAAGCATTCTCTATCAACAACTAGCGTACAAGGCAGGCACATCAATATACACCCGTTTCGTAAACCTCTGCGGCGGCGAAGACAGCGTCATTCCGGAAACTGTCCTTTCTCTCACTCCCCAGCAACTAAAACAAATTGGGGTTTCCGGACGTAAGGCAAGCTACCTCTACGACCTAGCTAACAAGTACAACAATGGGATTCTCTCCGATGAATCAGTTGTCAAAATGGACGATAGGTCTCTTTTTACAATGCTTTCAATGGTGAAGGGAATCGGGTCATGGTCCGTTCACATGTTCATGATCTTCTCCCTACATAGACCCGATGTTTTGCCTGTTAGCGATTTGGGAGTCAGGAAAGGAGTACAACTCTTGTATATGTTGGATGAGTTGCCTAGACCATCGCAAATGGAACAGCTCTGTGAGAAATGGCGGCCTTACAGGTCAGTTGGTGCCTGGTATATGTGGCGGTTTGTTGAAGGTAAAAGCACTCCGGCTGTAGCTGCTTTAGTCAATCATGGTATCATCGGGCAGCAACAATTAGGGCAGTCTGAACAGGTACAACAACAACAACAACAACTCCAGTTGCAGATTTTGGAACCAATCAATAGCATTGGAAATCTCGGGTAGTTTTCTATTTGCTTTTGTTCTCTATTCTTGTTGTCATATCATACATCCATAGTAATATAGAGCGATTTTGTGATTGTTTTTGTTAGGAAAGCTTTGTTTTGAGAACACTAATGTCAACAGTAATGGTTATTAAGAATTATGTGATTTGATTGTATGTAATCCTGATATTTAGTTTATGTTTATTCTTCTTTTTGCAGGGCGTGTATTTGGGGGCAATGATTGAAGTGAGAACTTGTGAAGATCATTGAAGAAAATGCAGACATGAGTTCATTGTGAAAAATTGATTATTGCAGTGTGATTCGTTATTGTAAATGGATTTTTCACACAATAACACAAGTATCTTTCCACACGCGCATTAGAAATTGGTGGTCGTAAAAAACTATTTGGAGGTAGATAAAAACTACCCTTTTGTTTTTATTGGTTCTTTAAAGTGTTTGCTTGCTTATAGCCGAACCTTTTATGTTAGAGTGATGGTAAATCGGTAATTTTACATATGTTTTAGCTTCAAGTTAGCCTTTAAGCGGTATCATGTGGTTGGAATGGTTATTTTGTAGGAACAAATATGTTTAAGTTAATCTAGGACAAACAGGGTGTACTGCGTTTGTCATGCATTAGACTGTCAATAATACAAACTACAGTTTCTCGTCCCATCCAAAAAGATGGGACGTGGACCAACTCTTGAGCTCTTGTTTGTGCAAAAAAACGTGAATGCCCTTGTCGTCATAAAAAATAGAAAGTTTATCTAGTTTTAATTTGTCCGGCAAACATGCTCTACTGTATTTGTCATGCATTGGACTGTCAATAATACAAACTGTAGTTTCTTGTCCCATCCAAAAAGATGGGACGTGGACCAACTCTCGAGCTCTCGTTTGTGCAAAAAGACGTGAATGCCCCTGTCGTCATAAAAAATAGAAAGTTTATCTAGTCTTAATTTGTTCGGCAAACAGGCTGTTGCGTTTGTCATGCATTAGACTGTTAATAATACAAACTGCAATTTTTTGTCCCATCCAAAAAGATGTGACGTGGACCAACTCTCGAGCTCTCGTTTGTGCAAAAAGACGTGAATGCCCCTGTCGTCATAAAAAATAGAAAGTTTATCTAGTCTTAATTTGTCCGGCAAACAGGCTGTACTGTATTTGTCATGCATTAGACTGTCAATAATACAAACTGAAGTTTCTTGTCCCATCCAAAAAGATTGGAAGCGGACCAACTCTCAAGCACTCGTTTGTGCAAAAAGACGTGATTGCCCCTGTCGTCATAAAAAATAGAAAGTTTATCTGGTCCGGTTCTATAAAGTGTAGCTAGAAAATGCAACCATAATGACATACGAATTGTGGTCAATGATGGTGATGTGAATTTCTTTATGGTTGGAATACATGAATGTTTTTTGTCTTATACCCTTTACAAGAATCATAGAAAGGGTTACGAAAAAGCCCAATATTTATTGTTTTGTACCTTGCCTAATAATGAGGGTATATGTGTCCAAACTCTAGTGATGATTTAAGTGCCCATAGGCTCAAAAGCATTTTAAAATGGTCTCAAATCAATTGTCAAGGTTCCAATGGTCTCATAAAGGGCTTCCAAAGTGTTGTACAGTGCCCACTCTATCTGTCTGTCTTGTTGGTTGGTGAGATTTTTGAGTGGTATATAGATGGTTGAAATGTACGGATATAGTCCTTTTTATAGAGTTTAATATAATATCAGTAATGATATAATAATAAACATATGATTATATGAAAACAAGGTTAAAATGGTCAATTGAAACCGGCTAGTAACACCAAAAACGTTGATAAACAATGCAAAGGATTAAACATTACAGAATACAGTAATAGTAATAAACATGTGTCGTTTTGGCCATTTAAGTTATGCAGTGGGCCAATGCATAAAGTTGGGCCTCTACGAAATGGCTTTCTGGGCCTATATATTCGTATATTTTTTGTTTAATTCGTTGCCAATTGATCAGCGGCAATGTTAGCAATGTCATCGTAACAAATTGTTGGTCATTAACCAAAAACTATAAATATATACAAGCAAAAACATTATAATCTGCTAGGGGGCCAACTTACCGATGTACGCCAGTAACCGATTCAATCTCGATCGTGAAGCTCTCTACAATGATTGTTTAGTTACTCTTTTTGCCTAATAATCTATTGTTCCTATGAAAGTGGGGATCCACTGCTTAAAAGCCTTGAATTCTTGTTTCCATCTAACCATTCCGCAATATTTAACAATATTATATAATGTTCGTGTCCACAAGAGCAAGTTGAACTACTGTAATAACCAATGAAAGTTCAATGCATTTGTAGGGAAATAAACATGCATAATTAAAAAAAATCAAATAAGGTCCAACTAACATTCAAGCAATTACAAAATCGATCGACACAATAAACCATGGTGAATCTTTGGGCCTAAACTCCATAAACAAATCACACCCTATCATAGCATGTTGTTAAAACTCACAAATAAACAACGAATAACACATAACACACTATCTTATTTGTAAAGTGAAAATCGAATTTGGATACTTACCGAGGTATGTGACCAACCAGTCTCTTCGTCGCTGAACAACGTATCCCAAAACAATTCTGGTTTAGGTCTCGATGCAAAATATCAGTGTACAAAATGTAATCTATGTCGATCCTTTTTTCAGTATACTTATGATCGTTATAAATGTTCATAAGAAATTTGAGAGGTCCCATTAGAGGTGATGTAGTTCATACATGTATTTAATTACAATATTATTTACATGAATCCAAAAAATAAATTTAAAGTATATATTAAAAAACATGATCTAATATGTACCCAAAAGAGCAGGAATTGGAGAAAGACGGAAGGGTGGGCAGTCTGCTTATCTACATGGGCCATGAGAAGGTATCTTCAAGTATTCCTTGATGTCAGACTTAGGTGTTGTTTGTTTTTGAAGAGGTAAAAGGTCTGCAGTCTGCGGACCATATCTGCAGACATCTGTAGCTGATGAGGTGGACCAAATGTCTGCAGTCTGCAAAAAGAAGACTGTTTGTTTTTTAAAAGTCTGCAAACTGTAAAATAAACTGAAATTTAAATAAACTGATTTTTTAAACATAAGAGTTTTAGAACATCGAAATATAAATCATACAACCACATTAATAATTTTTTTTTGAAAGTATTCAAAGATACACCTTCTAATAGTTGGGACCTTATTTCTGCAACATATCTTTAACTTGAAAAATCATTTTGAATAAAACAACACCTTCTAAAAATGAACTAAAATGAAAGGTGTTAGAGCAACATAGTTGCACGTATCATTTAAAAACAATTTTTTTATATAAAGAAGAAAATGAATTGTGAAATGACATTGTATAAATAAACATTTTCTAGAATAAACTATTTTCAACCAATATATCATGGTTGTTTTACAGATTAAGTTTTATAAATAATTTAGATATCTTATTATTGCACTTTTATATTTTTAAACTACTGAAAATATTATTTTATTAGAAGTATAGTGTTATTAGTTAGGGTACTTTTAGAACATGCTCGTTTCGATGAAAAAATATACTTGATGATTTTGTTATGTTTTTATATTCATATATGTATACAAATAAATGGAAAATAAAAATATAACAGATAATGGTTTATATTAAAAACATATTTTTTTTTACAAAAATTTAACAAGTGTTACGATAAATTATGAATTATAAAGATTTTAAATATACATTATAACAAGGTTAGAATAAGCCAATTAATGTTATTCAGTTTTGGAATGAAAATATGATAAAAAAGACCCCTCGTTAAATATTTGAAATGAAAATATGATAAAAAAAAAGAAGTGATAAAATGAATTTTCAAATATTATACCAAACATCCGATCTTATGGGCTTAAATCCTAAATGGCAATGAATGTTTCAATTTTTTTTTCCAGATATACGGTGTTTTTTTAGGGCTCAAAGGTGAGTTTTTGTTTGAAGAGGTTAAAAGAGGCAAGTTTGTCACTTCTAGAAAAAGAGGTCCTGCAGACCTTTTAAGGTCTGCGGTCTGCGAAAAAACAAACGTTCTGCAGATTAAAAACGTCTGTGCGCGTCTGCGTAATTGCAGACAAAAGAGGTTAGAAGTGCTTTTTAGAAAAAACAAACAGCTCCTTAGCCTCCTTCTTGGAAGCTATATTCAAAATCTCATTTATGGCATCCATTTCATCAATATGAATGACATCCTTCTTGGTGTCTACTTGCAAGGGCTCATTTACTGTTGTGGTAGTACACTGAGCATAAAAATGTTAATAATATAAATAGAGTAGCAATGAGCTAAGAAAATTGTACTTAGGACTACCTCTACATTATTTGTATGATTGACATCGATCTTGATGCTCTCAACACCCAATATGTCATCAAAATTGGTCATCTACATCCAAAAATCCGAGAAATTTATACCATCAAAACAAGTTCCATCCAAACCAACATAAGGTCCCAAGGATATCAATCTTCCCTATCCCCGGTAAGATAAAAATAAATAAACAAATAGCACTTGTCCGAGTAAAAGATCAAACAACAATGACTAAGTCTAATCTCATATATGACGACTAATATTATTCTGGGACAAGTCGTATGTGACGATCAATCTCTTTCTCAACCTGTTGACTTAACGGTTTGGCAGTTCCACTCGTGCTTCTTGAAAGAAAAGAAAGAGCTTCACTGTTAAGGAGAGGGAGCACTGAGTTACACTTATTATGCCCGACCATTCTGACTTGTAAGTCACTTTATAATCAATGTATAAAATAATTTAGATTGAGTCCTGTTAGAGCTAGAAATTCTCTACTATAAGACCCGGTTCCCGAAATGACCAGCTTAGACTTAAGGAGAAATGGATTGGGGAAAATATGTAGTTAGTGCCGCTAACAATGGAGGTTAGTGACTCGCCTAGGTCGTCGTGCGGTAAAAAATAAGAGAAATACCTAACACACACACTAGCACAGTGGTAGTCAGGGTCGATCCGCAGGAGTTACGTGGTGAAGTCAGGTGATAGATTACCAACTATATTGTCACGCTATAGTCAGAGGACTTAGTTCCTAAGCTTTTGACTACTAATCCCAGAAAACATAAACTGAAACAATTCCAACCAAACATAAACTTAAACTAAACTCCAACAAACCTAGTTACTTATTGAAATCAGAAGTACATCTCTAATTCAGAAGCAAACAAAGGCAAACAATCAAACATAAACCAAGGCATAAACTAAACCAATAACTAAGGTCCAACTGAACAGTAACTGGCTAAAGTTCAACCCACAAGGCTAACCCTAGTTGGCTACTGAAATCAGCAAAGGAATTCAGTCCAAACAAGGTGATACAAACATCCAAATACCAAACAAACAAACACAATCCACTATCAAGCATAAAATACCAAAAAAACACAATTACTTGTAACCAAATGATTATCATAAACCAAACTCAGATCCACGAATACAAACAGTAACCAAATGATTCAAAAACATAAACTAAAGCCTAATATCAGTGGTTGTCACTCCCAAAGATACTAGCTAATGAATTCTAACTATCTAGCTAAATGAAAATAAATTCTAAAACATAGAAATACCAAATATGAAGTTGCAGAAGCTTAATCTCGGAGTCAAAGAGCCTTGAGGTCGATTTTTCACCAGGTCTTTGCTCGGGTTTTCGGCTGAAAAAGCCTTTATTTATAGTTGTAAAATCCCACAGCTGCGCCGCGCATTTATGGTTTCCGCGGCGCACGTACTAATGTTTTCCCGTTTTATCGGCATTTGAATTTGTTCCACCGCCTTATATCCGCGTCGCGCCTTCTTGATTTCCACGGCGCGCATACGTATTTTCCTGATTTTGCCTTCTTCTTCAAACTTCTTCCAATTTGCACGCTTTAGGTCACTGTTTTCATTATTTTCTTCCAAACAAGTACTGGCACTATGCTACTATTAATTAGGTAAACCATAATATATTAATAAACTATTTATTTTATTTTTATTGATTTATTAATCATATAATAAATCAATATTTCTCTCTCCTTGATTTTCTGCTAAACCTCTAGCCATGAGGGCAACCCAAATGGACTATGCTACTATTAATTAGGTAAATACTAATTATTAGTCATGGCTTAGACACCTAATCCAACAGTGTCATGATTTAGAAAACTTTTTTTTCAAAGTCATGTATCTTGAATTTTCCCAAGATCATACTCAAAATTGGCTAAGTTCCTTCAGAAGTTTTATCTATCTTATAGATGCTTGTACCACGTGCGTATATTGAATATCCTTTTGTCCCTTTATAGCAAAACATTTCTTAAAGCCAAGCATTACACTTTGTAACAATAAGAGATGTTTCCTATAAGTAGTATGTCACTGACATACATTCATATAATACTCCCAGTAGCCTTGACATAATTATAGAATTCTTTCATGGTTTCACAAAATCCAAACATTTGACATATTTTATGACTACAAAGATCCTGTTTTGCGAGATGCCCGTTAGATTCTCTAGGTGAATCTTTTGAGCTATGTACTTTTCTGTTTGGATATATTGGCATGTTCAAAACCTCTTGGTTGGCCTTACACGCAACCCTTATGTTTTCCATTCAAGGAAAGAGGTTTAGATCATCCAAACTTGCTATGACTCACGAAGTGCGGTTACAGCAAACAATATCTTTACAGACTTATTCTCAGCTTCTGATGAGAGTGCTTTTCTCAGAATCAATTTCTTGAGTCTGAGCATTGCTCTACTCAGCCAGTCATGCTTTGAATGTAAGTACATTTCTATCTATGTCGCTTTCTTTTGATGATTCAATTACTCCTACTGGTTTTAAGGCCAAGTGTAAAATCTGTCAAACTAGCACATAGACTGAGTCTCGCCTTTTTATATACTCTTATTTGATAGTAACTGGGCTCACCAATACTTCCATGTAGTTGGACTACTCATCCAAACCAACTTAGTGTTTTACCACTAATCGGTGTGCCACCTTAATATGAGACCAATATATGTCATGAAAGTGACCAATACTACTGGACTTGCGAAGAGAAGAGTATGCCAAGTTTTTCTTTTAACAGGAATCTGATCCCTAGTTAAATTCTAGTGTTGACTAAAGGTTTCTTCATCGGTTAATTTTAAATCCTTTCAGAATTACTCTTACTCTTACTGGTTCCTTAGAATATGAGCTCTTTCTAAAGAAAGACTCTTTTTTCCAAGGTACTTGTGGAATGACCAATGAAACGACACTACCGATCGGGTTCAGGCTAGTTATGAGGTTTGGATGAACGCTGCATGACCCTAGACCCTTTTGAGCATAAGTAAGGGACGAACCCTGCTTCACACTTCAGATGGTGTCCTGTGCAACCTACTTAGTCTAAGATGCGGTCTTAGGTTTGTATATGCTTTAACTGATCGGAATGTCTAATTTATCGAAACTAATTGGAAGTGTATCTGATACATCGAGGATCGAACCATTTCAAACAACGTTCAATTTTTCCTTTTAAGACACACTATAACGATCTAGTGCTCTTTGGAAGGAGAAGACTGTGAAACATTTTATCAGTTCCTTATTTACTCAGATTTCAATTTTGTTGATCTTATACTTCACTTTGAAGTCTTTGAACATTTCAAAGCTTCTAACTTCTGTTTATCCTGATAAACAAAGTTATATTCACCAAATCAATTAGCAAATATTCTGAAGTATAACTAATTGTGTTCATTGGCAGATCTGGGCAGTTCACGAGAACTAATGTGGACGTTGCCCCATAATCTCAATATCTTTTACATCTCCATGTAAGTCATGATTTTGTTAATTTAATCAAGATATGCATTCATCATGCGACTCTAAGTCAAATGATTCCAAAATCCTGTCCATTGGATATTTGTGTGATGCAATTCTTGTTTCAATCAAATTTAATTAAGAGTTACATTCAGAATATGACTCTAATTCAAATGATTCCAAAGTCCTGTCCACTTGGACCTTTGGTTGATGCAATTCTTATTTAATTTTAATTCTAACAATCATACAAACACAATTATATATATATATATATATATATATATATATATATATATATATATATATATATATATATATATATATATATATATATATATATATATATCAACATTCAGATTATTACTATTTACGCTATTAACACATTCATACAACATTGCAAGGATAATATGTACAACCATGTTTTATAAAAGGAAAACGTCAATACTTTTTGAATCACAAAATATCCTCAAAACAATGTAATATATGAAAACAATGTTATATGCAACTACTAACCAATCATAAAATATCTAACTAAACATCAAAACTGCACGAGCCTGTGATCCCGATCCAATCCGAATAAGCTCCTATGCATCAGTGTCACGCATCCTACTGAGTCCCTAAATACAGTGCAAATGTGAGAAACACATCCCGTATCAAGGAATTAAGGATCAAAAGTTTTGAGTTTTAGATATACCTGAATAGCCAAACGGTTTGGCTTTGGACCATCTTCCAATCTTTCTGTGACTGTAACCCACCCTGTGAATTCCCAGCTTGGGATATCTCAAAACTGGTCCAACAGTTGACCTGGGCCGTTTCTTGATATGTCTCATCACCGGACTCAATCCCTAAGTAGCTGAATCAGTGGAACTATGTATCTCTATGAACGACTCGTATAGAGTAAACATCGAATGCATCTCCATGATAGTCTTGTCCTGGTTTCCCTTTTTGTACATCTAAATGAACAGATCGTATTGGCTGGGTAGCGAGTTGAGAACGACGTCAGCACTCAACTTCCGATCAATAGGGTGGCCAAGTCTGCATAGTTCGCTAATGTATCCCTCTATCTTGAGAACATGCGGACCAACGCTACTTCCTTCTCCCAAATTGCATCCTTCAAGTTCCTTGAAGATCCTAGTTCATTCCTTTTTAACCAGTTCTTGGAACCTTTCCTCAACCAGTTCTGCCAACTCATAAGGACCTAGAAACTCGAAATCCCTATGAATCTCGGGGTCAATGGCCAGCAGCATGAGGCTACGAACTTCCTCGGACTCATCAATCAAGAGGTCATGCTCATCACGGAGCTTTTGTGTGATGCCATGCCTAGGTAGAATGGGAGTGGACACTCAATCAGATATGGCTTGCCTTCAAACTTTAGAACCAATTTCCAAATGCAAAGCCATTCTAGATAGTTAAGACCAGTGAGCTTATCCATATTTAGCAGATACTTCCAAAAGCTTTCAGAGACGGGTGATGGAGGAGAAGGAGGAGAATTGACACTAGCTTCAGAAATCTATAAAATCAGAATTTATTAGTTTAATTTTAATCATTTTAAATAATTACCCATTCATTATTTAACAAGGCTAGGATCCAAAATCTCTCGGTTATGATGTAAAGAGGGATGCCGTAATCACAACATAATGGTCATTAAGGTAGATATACGCTTATCAATTTTAGTATCTATGAAATTCCTAGGTCTATGAGATTCATTAACCGAGGTCAACGGCATGTTAATCTCGGTTATGCTCATCTCAAATCCATGACATGGATGCCGTGGATCATGCATCAGATGATGAACAGACCATGCAAAAACCGCGTGATCCCTGGCTTAAGATACGCTTAAGAATCACGAGTGCCACATCATCTTCAAGTATGACCTAGATTGATGTGCCGGTAAACCACACAGCTCCGTCAGCATATCATAAAAAAATGTGCATTTTTCATGGGTGGCATATAATTCACATTTTATTTTAATTAAAATGGGTCTTTTGTTTTAATACTTCTAAGTTAAATACTTTTTAACTGATAAACATTTCCCTATCATGAAAACGTGACAGGCGGTGAAGGGGCTAGTTAATAAACGTCCTTTAAAAACCAACCTTATTAGGATTCATAAGAATCCTCCTTCAAACCTCCAAACACATTTTAAGTGGATGAGCCTAGTCATTGTTTGACCAATGTTCTTGTTTTAATATAAGTTTTAATAATATATAGATACTATATATTCTAAATATATTAAGGGTAAAATTTTAAACAATTTAAAATTTATGTTCATCATATTTAATTTCATTAAAACACCTTTAATATTAAATCAACTTAAATTAAAAGGAACAGTTTAAGGCAACTAGAAAATAAGGCAACTATGCAAGTTAGAAACTTGCAAGGCAAGCAAGGGTTTGTGAAACCCTGGTTGCCAAATCTATGGAGGGTTTCTAAACAGATAACACTAATCATATAGGCAGCGGAAGATAAAACAGACTAAATCCCAAAAACTGAGCAAGATCATAACATGTTCATAACAAGATAATAAGTTCATAACAATTGCACCAACAATTCATGAAAATGGATTCATACCTTATAGTTGGATGTTAAGGATCCAAACCAGAATCCCTCTATTGATTCACACCCAAGATTACCAGAAGAACAAGCAGACAGAAACTTCTTCAGGCTAAAGAAATCGATCCAGAAACCCTTGAAGGGTTTAAGGGATTCGACAAAGAGGGAGGGGGAGGGTTTATTGGAGGTGGCGACACCTTTAGGGTGTTGGGATGCCTTAGGGTTGCACCCTAAGGCCTCTATTTATACTGCATGGGCTCCTAGGGTTTCAAACTTAGGAGCCTTTTAGCGGCCGCACCGCCTGGACTTGTTCTATTAATTAATCTATTAATTAATTACAATCCAGTCTCTAAATTAATTTCTATAAATTAATTTTATAATTAATTTATCAATTAATTATTGATCCAGTTTCTGATTAATCAATTTCTCAATTAATTAATAAACTGTCAATCCTCTATTATTTCTGCTACTGATTGTCTTTACTGGGTCGTGAGGGAAACCCAAATAGGACCCTTCTATTATTAGAAATATCACCACAGTTGATGACTTAGACATATTTCCAAAAGAAACAACCTGGTTTTTCAATCAACTTATACACCCAATCATATTAGAATGCAACTTCTAAAGTAGTAGTGTATTATATTATGTAGTGGACTGTATTATGTTTTGCTTGGAGCTAATTCCAACAAAACGATTCTTCATTCATAATGAAGTAATAGTCCAATTATAATTCATAATTATATCTATGTATTTCGAACTCAGCATCTTATGTAGCTCTTTACATAAAGATCTTTTTCAAAACTGATTAACTCAGATACATTCTCTTAGTACTTCTTAAGTACTTATAGAATGTCTTTTATAGTCATCCAATGATTTTCCCATATATCTTATTGGTATATTATGATATGTTCATAGCATAATCATATACGTAGTCTTGCGTATCACATGGAATAATGATGAATTCACTTGTCAAAGCAAATGGAATATAAATCATTTTATCTAGTTCAAACATTTGTGCTAAGTCATTTTGAGGCAAGCTCAAAATAGTGGGATGTGACATTGACAAGGATCCTCCATGGAAACCTTGCATCTTGATCTCTTTCAAGATATTGTCAACATATGAACAAATAGTTAAAACTTTAACATTCATCTTAATCTATCTCCATAGATTTTACATTCCAATGATGTATTTTTGTCATTCCTGAATCTTTCATTTTAGAAATACTTTCTGAGACAAGGTGAAAGGGCCTTGCATAGTCAGGACGTAATTTTTTATGAGTAAATATGTATTATTCATACAAGATCAGGAATATCACTATGGTCCTACTAGTTCTAAGTAAACACAGATGTTTATCACCATTTTGTTGTAAAACGTACTTTGTGTTTTCACAATAAAACGATAATTCTAACATTGAGGTGTTTGCTTTATATCCAAAAATGGATCTTAAAGTTTATACACTTTGTTATGATATCATGGATTAACAAAACCTTCAGGCTAAACTATATAGACATCTTCAAGAAGGTGTCTATTAAGGAAAGCAGTTTTCTTGAAATCCATTTGCCATATCTTATAATCACATTATGAGGTAATGGTAAATATCCTTGTAGATGTAATCATAGCCACTTGAGAATAAGGGTTAGTCATAGTCAATGACATGAGTATGAGAAAGGCCTTTTTACAACAAGTCTTGCTAAAAGTGTATAGATGACAACGCCTAGTGATATCAAGTATTTTCAGCATTGTTGAGCCCTGTTCTTGATAAAATTATATCAGATATGTCTGGGTATTCTCACTTTTCGTGCCAGGACTTGTTTGGAGAAAAAGAATGGAAACAGGGACTAAAAGCGTGCAAAAGGAAGATGTTTGGAAAAGAATGAAAAATCAAGGAAACTCATACGCGCGCCGCGGATCTATGATACGCGCGACGCGGGCTTAAGGCGGTGTAACACATTCAAATGCTGAAGAAACGGGAAAAGATTAGTACGCGCGCCGCAGATTCTTCATCTGCGCGGCGCGGCTGCGGGAAATTTGCAAGTATAAATAGATGCAATTTCAGCCGAAAACCCTAGCAAAGACCGGGTGTAAAATCGACCTTGAAGCTCTTTGACTCCAAGATTTCGTTCCAGCAACTTCTCAAGTGGTATTTTCATGTTTTGGATTTTTATTTCACTTAGTTAGATATTTGTAAGCTTTAGTTTGTATCTTTGGGAGTGACAACCATTGATATCAAGCTTAGGTTTCTGTTTTATGACATTTTGTTACTGTTTTGGTGTTTGGATATTGAGTTTGATGAATAAGAAGCATTTGGTTATAAGTAATATTGGTATTTCGGTGTTTTGGATGTTTGTTTGTGTTTTTGATTATTGATTTGTGTTTGGATCTTGTTTTGACCTTGTTGGGACTGTTTTCCCTTGCTGAAATCAGTAGCTAATTAGGTTAATTTTTAGGCATTAAATATTGGCTAGTAACTGTTCAGTAGAACTTTAGTTAGTGGCTAGTTTATGCTTGCTTGGTTTTGCTTAGTTTGGATGCCTTTGATTGCTTCTGATTCAGAGATGCACTTCTGATTTCAGAAAGTGACTAGGTTCATTTGAGCTTAGCTTATCTTGGCTTGAGTTTGTTTGATCATTGCTTTAGGGTGTTAGTAATTAAGAAGATAGAAACTAGATCCTCCGACTGTAGCGTGACACTACTAGTTGGTAATCTGTCACTTAGTCTAACCACGAAGCTCCTGCGGATCGACCCTGACTACCACTGTACTAGTGTGTGTTAGGTTTTTCTTTATTTTTGACCGCACGACGACCTAGGCGTGTCAAATTTTGGCGCCGTTGCCGGGGAGCTGTGAGCTTAGATTAGGTGATCTGTAGGATTTAGTTTCTGATTTTTGATGTTTGATTTTAGTTCGCTGATTTTTGGTATGTGTACATCCTTATAATGGGTGATTACATGTACCCGGATCAGTATTATGAGTATTATGAAAATCCGGCCGACACCTATTACGAGGATGATTACAACAATGGATCATTCGATGACAATGGATGGCGGACCGAGGAGTCATCTCAACCTGAAAATTCTGCAACTTGGGCCCAACTTTGGGTACTCTTGTATAACACTCACCAAGAACAGAAGGACTAGGCAGATGCTCTTTTAAGATTGCGAGCTTCTTTAGATAGGTTAGAGAAAAGTTGGAAATGTTCACCACCTTCGCCAGAACTGGAGGCGAGTGATTTTTATACCAATAATAATGTGTGTGAACTTGCATCACCTGAATATGTGATGGAAGGGCATACACCGTGGGAAAGTCAAGAGACCACTGAGATGGTCGAAAATGTTGTTGAGGAAGAGGTTGTAGGTGACAATGCTACCTCTAACTCAACAGCTTTTGATGTTTTTGATATTTTTGAGAATGTTGATAATGTTGATCTGGTGATGTTTGAATCTGTACCATCACCAAATAATTTGGTTGATGAGGATGTTGAGGAGGAGGCTGTAAGTGACAGTACAGACCCCAGCCCAACAATTCCTGAAATTTTTGAAAATTTTGAGAAATTTGAAAGTAAGGATCTGATGATGGGTGATTTTGTACCACCATCAGATCAAATAAGTCACTCACTCTTGGTTTCGATCCACCTGTTGGACGATGACCAAGAAGTTGATGCTGACGAATTAATATTTGAAAATAATAAACATGATTTTATCACCACTCATGATCCATTCATGAATGGAAAATTAGATGTGATCAATACCATCGATGAGGACATATGGAAGCATCCTGATATGTTACCTTTCGATTCCATTCGATTGGAAAATTTTTATTGGTATTGCAAACCAAAGTTGCAACCTGAAGATAGCATGCGAGACACTAGCAACCGAGGTGTGAAACAACTACTGGAAGCGGCACTGGGTGCGCTTCACGTCAAGCCAGTGATTTTGAAGTGATATAGAAGGAAGGACCGAGCTTGGAGGTTCAAAGCTACTTTCAAGCACTCGCGGGAAATCATCGGGAGACGGCAACTGTGCAGCAGCAGGAGAACTGACAAGCCATTCGACCCAGGAAAGTTTGAGAAGCAATGGGGCAGCGAAAGGATGGTGGAAGTAGAAATGCAGCAGAAACAAATGGCGTATGATCCACCGTAGATGTAGAAGGAGTAGTACGTCTGGCTGAAGACGTTAAACTTAGCGCTTGTTGGGAGGCAACCCATCATGTCATAGGTTAGGTTTTATATTCCTTAAAATTTAATTAGGAAAATACATCGATCTTTTTGCAGGTATTAGTGGTTTAAAACAAGTGTGGGGTCGTGTGAGAAGTTTTTGAATTTTTGAAGACCGCGCCGCGGGTTTTTGAATTACGCGACGCGGGTTCGTAAACCAACCCGATGCGCAGGGGTTGATTTGGTGACACGCGCGATGCGCAAAGCGGAAAGGCGCGACGTGAGAAATGATCAGTCGGTTTTCTCCTATATAAGGTAAACCGCGACTCAACCCAACCCCACACGACTCGGAGCTCTGAACAACGAATTTTTTCTCGCATTTTTTCTTGCTCATTTTGTTTCTACTGCCAAGATACGCTATTCTAACTATCTATTAGTTGTTAAAACTAGCAATTAGGTGGTTAATTTTAGTGATTTGCCCAAAGTAGTTCAAAACTTAGAATCGCCAATGCTAACTCATAGGGTGTTTGTTTTGCCAAATAGAAACCCTAGATGAGTTAGTCGGCACTTAGGCTACCTTGTGGTATGATTGGATCGAGTTTTGGCAGGTTAAATTGCGAGTTTGATTCGGGGTTTTGCAAACAGCCGCTCGCCGCGACGCGCCTTGCTCCTGGGCCGCGCCGCGGTGCGGCAGTGAAGAAGAGGACTGATTTTGCAAAAATTTTGTCTTTTATGGCTATGCATTTTTTATTTGCAGATGATGTTCAGATTAGAGCACGCTTTCCTCCAGTTCCCCGAGGGACTGGCTAGCTCCGCGGAGTACATTTCGCGGAGGGACGCGTTGACTGGTCGCCGGGTTCTCGAGGCGACGGTCATTGATAGAGATATTTTGAGAGACGTAGGACTATGGGGTGCTATAGAGCCGTTTCTGCACCGCACTTGGGTTGAGGGGGATGCTTCATTTACTTGCCGTGGCTGGGATAGGATCATGGCCACGGACGAGGACGTGGTCTACACCGAGCTACTGTTGGAGTTTCTCTCCACGATCCATTTCGCTCCTCGGGCATCGGACCCACGATCCAGGATCATCCGATTTCGACTGGGAGGTGCACAGAGGGAGTGCAACCTCCGAGAGTTTGGGAGGAGAGTTGGGCTATATACTCCGGCGGATCTTCAGCACCGCCACTTCACTCAGATTTTTGGAGCCTGCATCCAGGGCCAGCCGGAGAGGCCTGGCAACATGGAGATTTGGACACCACTGTCCAATGTTATGTACGAGGCGGGGACCTCGAGGGAGAGCCACCTCCGCGACCCACTTCACCGCATCATGCACCGTATCGTCTCCACCTCCATCATGCATCGGGAGGGAGGTGAGAAAGTGTCGGGCGACGACATGACATACCTGTGGGTCCTCCTCGACCCATCCAGATTCCTCCATCTCCCCTTCGCCCTTGCAGTTGCCCTCTCCACTCACTCGACGGGAGCTTCCACTAGCAGTCCATTGGCCTGGGGGTATTTCATTACCCGCCTGGCCCGTTCATATGGGATTCTTACTGCCCCCGTGGCTGCCTCCTTGACTGCACTACCTCCATCTCGCACGACAGCACGCACTTTGGAGAGGATGCGGCTCATTGAGCAGCAGCGCCCGGGGCAGTTCTTTCGGGCACCTACAGAGCCTCCCCAGGCACCCCAGCCGGCCTATGCTCAGCCGGGCCGGAGACGACAGAGGCGGGAGGTACCCGCCGAGCCAGCTCCTCAGCCCCAGCTATCCGAGGTCATGGCAGCCATCCAGGACCTCAGTCAGAGGATGTCTGCTCGAGAGGCACATGATCGCTGGATGGCGGAGACACAGAGGATGATCATGCTGAGGATGCACTTTGACGACATTCCACCTCACCCCTCTGGCGATGACGGGGCAGGTCCATCCGGGACCCACCAGGATGATGATTGATGTACTTTTTCTTTCTTTCTTTTAATTCTTCGGGATATATGTACAAAACTTATGACACCTCTATCTGTATATTTTTGTTCATATTTTATTTTGTTATGTTTGTTTTTAATTTGTTTGTTGAGTTATGCATGATATATCGAATGGGAAGGAGTTGTCTCAGACAAGTGTGGGGTTACCGTGCCCCCTCCACTTGTCTCGACCAACGGCGTGTTCACTGTAGTGACAATGCCTAGTGATATCAAGTATTTTAGGCGTTGTTGGGCCCTGTTCTTGATAAAATTATATCAAATATGTCTGGGTATTCTCACTTTTCGTGCCAGGACTTGTTTGGAAAAAAAGAATAGAAACAAGGACTAAAAGCGTGCAAAAGGAAGAAGTTGGGAAGGAATGAAAAATCAAGAGAGCTCGTACGCGCGCCGCGGGAATCAATTCTGCGCGACGCGGGCTTAAGGCGGTGGAACACATTCAAATGCCGAAGAAACGGGAAAAGATAAGTACGTGCGCCGCGGATTTCACTTCTGCGCGGCGCGGTTGCAGGAAATTTGCAAGTATAAATAGATGCATTTCCAGCCGAAAACCCTAGCAAAGAACCGGGTGTAAAATCGACCTTGAAGCTCTTTGACTCCAGGATTTCATTTCAGCAAGCTCACAATTGGTATTTTATGTTTTTGGCTTTAATTTCATTTTAGTAGCAAGTAGTTTTGTAGCTAAAGTCTTTGGGAGTGACAACCACTGACTTTGAGCACTTAGGTTTCTGATTTTAGAAACATTTGGTTACTGTTTTGTAATTGGAATTCAGATTTGGTGAATGAAAAGCATTTGGTTACATTTAATCTTAGCTTTTCGGTGTTTTGGATGTTTGTATTTGGTTTGATTGATTGATTGTGTTTTGGATATTTTTTTGGACCTTGTTAGGACTGTTTTCCTTAGCTGAAATCAGTAGCTAATTAGGTTATTTGGTAAGCATTAAACCTTGGCTAGTAACTGTTCAGTAGGACTTTAACTAGTGGTTAGTTTATGCTTTGCTTGGTTTGGCTAGTTTGGATGCCTTTGATTGCTCCTGATTCAGAGATGTACTTCTGATTTCAGAAAGTGACTAGGTCATTTGGACATAGCTTAGCTCGGCTTGAGTGTTTGATCATTGTCTCATTTGCTAGTGATTAGGAAATAGAAACCAGATCCTCCGACTATAGCTGTGACACTATTAGTTGGTAATCTCTCATCTAGTCTAACCACGAAGCTCCTGTGGATCGACCATGACTACCACTGTACTAGTGTGTGTTAGGTATTTTTCTCCTATTTTTGACCGCACGACGACCTCTGCGCATGTCAAATTTTGGCGCCGTTGCCGGGGAGCTGTGAGCTTAGGTTAGGTGAGTAGTAGGAACTCGTTTCTTGCTTTTTGAAATTTCATTTTGGTAAGTTTGATTTTTTGATTTTTGTGGGCGTGTTGCACTAGTGCATGCGTACCCGCAGGGGAAAGCAATTATCCCCATTGCAGTTTGCGTACTGCGCGCAAACTCCGTGCCCGTAGGCGTTTAAGCATCATGAATTATAGTCAAGTTAGCAGTAGTCCGGTCAGTGTTGCCCAGGAACCGTCAGGTGAGGCAACGGGGATGTTCTCTATTCCCCCATTATCAGAGTTTCAGTTTGGGAGCACGAGTGCTTCTGGTGGTGCAGTTTCAGCCCCTGCACCCATACCATCATGCACTCCACCATCTATCCCACCATTTACACCCGCTTCACAACCCCAATCCACCAATCCATTTACTTTTGCTATGTCTTGGGGAGAGCCGACCCGAGATGGCACCCCAGCTCCTAGACAGCAGACACCAACATCCCAACCACAACCAGCCCTCTTTAAACCTCAACCCACATACCAACCAACACAACCTATACACTTTCAACAA
This sequence comes from Cichorium intybus, assembly GCA_023525715.1. Taxonomy (NCBI): domain Eukaryota; kingdom Viridiplantae; phylum Streptophyta; class Magnoliopsida; order Asterales; family Asteraceae; genus Cichorium; species Cichorium intybus. The sequence continues at coordinate 124,992,785 of CM042011.1, read as the reverse complement.
CCGCCTCAGCCACGATACCATTACCCAGAGACGGAGGAAGTGTATGACGAGGAAGATGAAGGATGGGTGCCACCAGCACCACAACCATAATGGAACCGAGGTCGGGGACCTCTTAGAAGAACACCACAATATCCACCACCAGGTCAGCGGGAGTACAATGATCATCTTTACGGTAACCCCGCCCAACCTTTGCATTTTGCACAACCGAGACGGCAATCGGTTGCATCACATTTCCAACCGCGGGAATATGATGATTCGTCGCCGATCTATATTCCTGATAACATAGATTCGCAAGTAGAGATAAAACCTCAGTTATTAGGAATATTGACTCAGTTTAGGGATACAAGACTGACGACCCTTATAATCATTTATATGAATTCTTAGCAATTGCCAACGCCAACACTCCTAGGAATACTGATAGAGATATTTTTAGGCTTAGATTGTTTCCATTTACTCTTAAGGATAAAGCCAAGTATTGGTTTACATCTCTACCATCAAATAGTATTACTAGTTGGGAACAACTCAAGGCGAAGTTTCTGCAAGAATTCTATCCAGTCAGTAAAACCACGGAGGTTAGACGAGCGATACAAGATTTCCAGCAAAAGCCTGGAGAGGCTTTTCATGAAGCGTTTGACAGATTAAAAGAGCTGTTGCGATTCTGTCCACATCATGAAGTTCCTAAGTGGCAGCTAGTCAAATTATTTTTCGAGGGAGTTAATGAGACACACCAGGTCATGATAAATGCCTCATCAAGTGGGACATTTATGTGGCAAGAGCCAGATGATGCCTGGAGATTTTTGGAGCAGCTGAGTTTAGGATCAAAAGTCAGTGGATCAATGAAGGATAAGACTGTATATGTAGCAAATTTCGAAGCAGAGAAAAAATGGAAAGCTGAAATTCAGAAGGAGCTCACTGCTGTTACAAAAAGGTTCAATCAGATGCTCGAGAGGTTTCAACAAGAAAAAGGGGCATACGTGTTGCATGGGCAGAGTATTTGTAATACATGTGGAAAAATAGGACACAATCATAATGAGTGCTCAATGACTCATGAGGAAATAAGTCAAGTGCATGGATATGGTCGATTTCACAACGCACCAAGGCCATTCCGAAGTAATCAGCAACGAGAATCGAGACAACCACCTATAAGGCAGCAACAGGTGCAATCTCCATCTTCATCAGGAAGTACGAACATTGGTTTGCAAGAAATTTTTGGATTGTTAGAACAACTCCAGGAAGTAGAGAAGTCTAATTCGGAAGCAATTTTGAGATTAGGAGAATCACTTGGCAAAATGAAAGAAAAACAAGTGAGGGAGCAGGAGCAGTCACCAAGAATGCAAGTTAATGAAGTCATCACACTTAGGAATGGGAAGAAAGTAGACAACAAGGTTGCAGCTCCGGTTACAGATGATGATAGTGATGTAGAAATAGTTTTTGATGAAAAAGAAGAATTAGAAAGAAAGAAGAGAAAGGATAAGGAGGAGCAAGTACAGAAGACGAAGTAGACGAGTACATGGGAAAAAGGAGAATCGAGTGGAACAGTTCCTTTTCCGACAGCTTTGGAAAAACCGGAGAAAGGACCATATGGAAAGAAGGGACCACAAGCTGAAGACATGTGGGAATTGTTTAGCCAAATTAAAGTTAACATTCCTTTAGTCAAACTTATCAAGGAAGTTCCTGCATATGCTAAGTTTCTCAAGGACATGTGTATACATAAGAAACATATTCTGTCCCACTTGCCTAAGATGATTAGCTTACTTGAGAATGTAAGCTCTATCCTCATGGATGCGCTTCCTCCAAAGTTGAAAGATCCAGGAGTTCCTCTCATTTCAGTAGATCTGGGCAATGTGCATATCAAAAGGGCTCTTTTAGATTTAGGTGCAAGTGTGAATATATTGCCTGGGCAGTTATTTGACAAGCATGAGTTTGGCACCATGAGATCTACTGATGTGATTCTGCAGTTGGCTGATAAGTCCACCAAGGTTCCCAGAGGCATGTTAATCGATGTTATCATCAGGGTAGGAGAATTTTACTACCCAGCAGATTTTCTTGTTTTGGACACCCGTCGAGCGATGAATGGAGAGCAACCTACAATTATTTTAGGGCGGCCGTTTTTGGCCACAGCTAACGCAAATATTGCTTGTCGTACTGGAGAAATGGGAATATCTTTTGGACACCGACAGGCCAAGATCAACATTTTCAATGCTGATCCCAAAGGAAGTAACATGGAAGAAGAGGAATGCTATCAAGTAGACATTATAGACGAGCTTGTGCAGCATTACACTCCAGAGGTACTTAAAGAAGAAGAAATAGAAACTCAGGAAGAAGCAATTGTTGGAAGAAAAGAGACACAAAAGGGAGAAGAAGAAAAAGGATGCAAGTATGAAGAATGTGCGCATATAGAGAAGTTACCAGCAGAGATTCCAAAGACATTAAAGCCCTCTTTACAAGAACCGCCAAAGTTAGATCTAAAACCTCTACCAGAACATTTAAAGTATGCCTTTCTAGGAGAGAAAGATACTTTACCAGTAATCGTGGCAGCCAACCTGACAGAGGAACAAGAGATAGGATTGCTCAGGGTATTGTCCAAACATAAGGAGGCTATCGGCTGGACAATCGCGGACTTAAAAGGAATTAGTCCAACCACGTGCATGCATTGCATTATCACAGAAGAAGGAGCTAAACCTGCCCGGGATACGCAAAGGAGGTTGAATCCCAACTTAAAAGAAGTCGTCAAAAAGGAGGTTCTTAAATGGTTGGATGCAGGAATCATTTACCCTATTTCTGACAGTGAATGGGTTAGCCTAACACAAACTGTGCCGAAAAAGTCAGGGATCACTGTAGTAGACACAAAGGATGGTGACAAGATATCCACAAGACCTGTAACCGGATGGCGAGTCTGTATTGATTATCAGAAGCTTAATGCCGCCACATCCAAGGATCATTTCCCATTACCCTTTATCGATCAAATCGTGGAGAAGTTAGCATGACAAAAGTACTACTGTTTTTTGGATGGATATTCTGGGTATAATCAAATCGCAATTCATCCAGAAGATCAGGCAAAGACAACATTCACTTGCCCTTATGGTACTATTGCCTTTCGCAGAATGCCATTTGGATTGTGTAATGCGCCTGCAACGTTTCAACGATGTATGATGGCAATCTTTTCTGACATGATTGGTGAAGCTCTAGAAATCTTCATGGATGATTTCTCAATTTTTGGACCTACATTCGAAACTTGCTTAGTTCAATTGGAAAAGGTGCTGAAAAGATGTGTGGAAACAAACCTGGTTCTTTCCTAGGAGAAAAGCCATTTTATGGTACGAGAAGGGATAGTATTAGGACATGTGGTCTCTGAAATAGGATTCGAAGTCGATAGAGCTAAAGTTAAGGTCATATCCACATTGCCGCCTCCAACATCAGTAAAAGGGGTTAGATCATTCTTGGGGCATGCAGGGTTTTATCGTAGATTCATTAAAGATTTTAGTGCTATCTCTAAGCCCCTCTGTGGTCTTCTTTTAAAGGACGCACCCTTTGTTTTTGACGAAGAATGTGTAAAAGCATTCAACATTCTTAAAAATAAACTGGTTGAGGCTCCCATTCTGAAGCCGCCCGACTGGACGCAACCTTTTGAGATAATGTGTGATGCTAGCGACTATGCTGCTGGTGCAGTATTAGGGCAAAAAGTCGACAGGAAACCTGTTGTTATCTGTTATGCTAGTAAAACGTTTTCTGAAGCTCAATTGAATTACACGACTACTAAAAAAGAATTACTTGCTGTAGTATTTGCTCTAGATAAATTTCGATCTTATATCTGGGGATCCAAGGTGGTGGTCTACACTGACCACAGTGCTGTTCGGCATCTGATCACAAAGAAGGAGTCTAAGCCTCGCTTAATTAGGTGGATACTCCTGTTGCAAGAATTCGACGTGGACATCAAAGACAAGAAGGGAGCTGAGAATGTAGTGGCAGATCACCTTTCTAGATTACCAGCTGAAGGATTGGAAGCAGGAATTCAAGACTCATTTCCTGACGAGCAGTTGTTAGAGGTTAATGGAGCCCCATGGTATGCAAACTATGTAAATTTTCTAGCCACAGGAGCAATACCAAAACATTGGACGAAACAAAGGCAGAAGCAATTTCGCACATATGCAAAGAGATTCATTTGGGATGATCCAGACCTTTTTAAGGTAGGTGAGGACCAGATAATTCGTCGATGTGTGCCAGACAATGAAATTGGTGAAGTGCTGGATCTCTGTCATGCATCAGCATGTGGAGGACATTTCAGTGGAAGGAAAACCGGGTACAAAGTTCTCGAATCTGGACTATACTGTACGACTATCTTTCGGGATTCGCACAGGACTGCCAAGGAGTGCATCAATTGCCAGCAATTAGGGAATATATCGAAAAGGGATCAAATGCCCTTGAATCCGATTTTGGTAGTAGACATTTTTGATGTCTGGGGAATCGATTTTATGGGTCCATTCCCCACATCACATGGATATGTTTACATTTTGGTGGCAGTAGATTATGTCTCAAAATGGATTGAGGCCGAAGCAACTCGCACAAATGACCATCACATGGTCTGCAAATTTGTGAAGAAAAAATATCTTCACCAGGCATGGGGTCCCCAGAGTAATCATTAGCGACGGAGGATCTCATTTCAAGAATTTCAAATTCGGAAGGCTGCTGAAACACTATGGGGTGAATCATCGCATTGCCACGCCGTATCATCCACAAACCAGCGGCCAGGTGGAGGTATCCAATAGGCAAATCAAAGAAATCCTTCAGAAGACTGTTAAGACTGATAGAAAGGATTGGTCGCTAAGGCTAGATGACGCATTGTGGGCGTATCGAACTGCGTACAAAACACCGATCGGGACTACTCCATATCGGTTGGTTTATGGAAAAGGATGTCATTTACCAGTAGAGTTGCCAATCGTGCCCTTTGGGCCATTAAGAAAGTCAACATGGACTATACTGATGCTGGGAAAGAAAGGAAACTTCAGTTATCTGAATTAGAAGAACTACGGGATGAAGCATATGAGAATGCAGCCACCTATAAATCAAAGATGAAGCGAAATCATGACGCAAAGCTGCGACTGAAGGTCTTTGAAGTTGGACAAAAAGTATGGCTGTATAATTCAAGACTAAAGATGTTCCCTGGGAAACTGAGAAGCAAATGGAATGGTCCATATGAAGTGATCAGCATTACAGATTATGGTGCAATCGAAATCCAGGACTTAAAAGGTGGGCAACCATTTAAAGTCAATGGCCATAGACTCAAACCATACATCACCACAGGAACGTTCCAGAAACTAGAGGTAGAGACAGTCGAATTCATAGCAGAGATCCCAACATACGCAACATAATCAGGTAAGTACACGTCCGGCTGAAGACGTTAAACTTAGCGCTTGACGGGAGGCAACCCGATCATCATTGTATAATTACATATTTTCCTAATATTCAATGAATTACATCCAATTTTTGATCACGGTGAGAAAAAGGCAAGTGTGGGGTCAATTTGGTAATTTTACAATACCGCGCCGCGGGATCTTAGGAACCGCGCCGCGCGTGTTGAGTTTTTGCGATTACATTTAAAATCAGATTTTTATACGCGACGCGGAAAGAAGCTTCCCGCGTCGCGGTCTTATCTTAATTTGAAATTAAAGATAATCACTTAAACAGAGCTTTTTGATAGTCATTCAAATTCCCACATTGCATATAAATAAATTGCGGAAAATTTTGATTCTTCTCACCGTGCTTCAACCCTCCAATCAATCCAACGACTGCATTCGTCTTTCATTCACAAGAAATCCAAGTAAGTATCGATTCTCTCTCTCTTAGTTTTAGAAGTCTTGAAACTTACTAGATGCTACTGTAATCCACAATGTTATGTTTAATCGATTAAATTAATTGCTGAATTAGGATTATAGTATTGTATTACGCGAAACCCAAGTACCAGATTAGGAAAATTGGACTTAGATTGACAGATTGAGCGAATTTTCTTGACTGAAATCGTTCGCCGCGCCGCGCCATGTACAGTTCGCGACGTGGAGTATGAATATTCATCCAGCGCGTCGCGGGTTGTCATGTGCGCGCCGCGTCGAACGTCAAAACAGTGCAGTAATTTTTCAATTTTTGTGATTTTGCAGGTACAATGTCTTCTTCAGGCAGTTCCGAATCCATCGACTGGAATTCTTTGGCAACGGAAGTGGGGAGAACACGCGCCTACAGCTTCTACAATCGTAGATCCATTCAACAACAAAAACGAATCCTCCCCGCCCGGCCGGTCAACTGGCAGTTGACCGAGGAATCAGGGATTATGGAACATTTGCAATATTGGCTGGTTCAAGGGGGTACGACAAAGACGAGCTCACTTACACTTGTCGAGCCATCGATAACATTGTTCACATGGAAGGGCCCATTTACCGGGAGGTATTCTTGCAATTTCTTGCAAGTTACCAATTTGATCGTCAGCCGCTGGGAATGGACATGGAAGAGATGGTGCAGTTCCGGTTGGGTAATCACAACCGAAGCTGCAGCTTACGGGAATTTGGCTATCGCATCGGGTTGTACACTGAGGAAGAATCAGAGGCACCAGGGTTCGCCACCTTCCATCGACGGGCTAATTATGATGCCGATGACTCATTCTCACCTGCTGACTACTGGAGCACCATATCATCCACGCGGTATCATGAGAATACCGTACGCGAGGGGCTGATGCATCTACCATCGCATCGCATGCTACATCGGTTGATATCAACCATGGTTTGGCCTCGTGCGGACGAGGATCGGGTGTTACCACGTGAGTTACATCTTATGTGGTGTCTGACACGGATGCTTCAGACATGCAACATGCCATACTTCGTGGCCGATTACTTCAAACAAATCACAGACGAGCCACTGAAGCAAATTGCCCTCGGTGGGGGACATTATGTGATGAATCTAGCCCGATCCTATGGGTTGCTATCTGAGTACACTACCCGTGGGATGACAGTTGTTCAGCCAGTTCCCTTCAGCCCGCCGATTACCATTTCCCGAGATGTGATTTATGTCGACGACGGGGTCACTGCAACTGAGCGATCCCCATTTCCGGTGTTGAAGACCGAGCCGTCCACTTCCAAAAAGCGACCATGGGTGACTATTCATCCACCCCGAGGACTTTCCCTGGCCACCATGGAATCGCGGTACTTGGCCGATGAAGTGAAGGATGTTAAAAAGGCTTTTCAAGTCCATACGAGGGAACACCAGTTACAGTTGATTGTAGCACAGGAGGTTAACAGACGAACAGAGAATACACAGACGCAGCACCTATGGTTAGCGGACTGTATGATCGCCCTCATGGCAAAGCATAAGTGTGTTCCGCCAAGACCCCAGCCGACTATCAGAGAAGAAGAGGAGGAACCCATGGAGGAGGACCCTGAAGAAGATGAAGATGATTATGCTGACACTGCGCATAATTGAAAAGGATGGATGTAGTTATTTTGATTTCTTTTTAGTACATTTTTGATTTTCATTTTATTAGAATTAGCTTAAAGATTTGTTTTTAAAAAGTTGGTTAGGACAATAAGCCTCCTGCAGGCATTAGATATTAATAATAAAACAATGGTTTTGGTGTGTTGAATTGTTTCTTGTGAGATTTGAAATTTGGATAAATCTGCTGAAATTACCGCGCCGCGGCATCCATATATCGCGCGACGCGGTCATTTCTCATTTGACGTTGTTTTAATCTCACGAAATTACCACGACGCGCATCCTTCAATTACGCGCCGTGGTCATCCGCAACACATACACATCTTTCTGTATATTTTGTGTTATATATTATTTCTGTCATGTGTGTTTTTAATTTGTTTGTTGAGTGATGCATGATATACCAATTTGAGAAGGAGTTTTTTCAGATAAGTGTGGGGTCACCGTGCCCCTTCCACTTGTCTCGACCACCGGCGTGTTCACTGTAGCGCTACAACTCCAGAATACAAAATTGAGGATCCGTTTGTACGCAATTATACCTGTGATATTGAGCACCAAGCAGTCTATCGTCCAAAAAGGGGTAACTCTTTCTCCCTTGTTTTGAAATAATCTTGTACAACGGGGACGTTGTACGGTTTTAAGTGTGGGGTGTGGACGGTCGAAAGAGAATTTTTTTGAAATTTTTGCAGAAATGATCAATTTTTCAATTTTTAGCAACTTTTTCAAAATTTTTAATGAATTGCAATTTTGAAATGAATGATTTATGATTGTGATAGCATTAGTATTTTTCAAGAAATACTATTTATTTGTGATCATGCTATTAGTTAGTCAAATAAGTTGAGTTTTACGAGTTTAGAAGATTGAGCTGTTTTAGGATTGGAATTTAGGAAGGAAAAGTCAATCTGTGGCCTTTGTTGTTCGAGCCGGTAGGTCTAAAATGGGTGGACCTTATGCACCTTACGACCTAAGATCGTCTGGTCTGGGATGGTATTTCTAAAAGCTCGCTACACGGACAACATCGAAAGTCATGGACAATTCCTTAATGGCCTTTAGAATCTGAATGAGTAAGTACACTTCATTGTGGACAGAAAATTTGTAATCAAGGGTTCTCTAGAAAGCCATGAATTCCAAAGAACAACTCAATTATGTTTTCGCGAACTATTCCACTCTAACTCAAAAGAGCAATAAACTTTGAAACTGAACACAGTAAAAAATTGTTTGATTCTTTATTATAATTTGTTAAAAACTCTCTTGCTTGGGGACAAGCAAGGCACAAGTGTGGGGTGTTTGACAACGCCTAGTGATATCAAGTATTTTAGGCGTTGTTGGGCCCTGTTCTTGATAAAATTATATCAAATATGTCTGGGTATTCTCACTTTTTGTGCCAGGACTTGTTTGGAAAAAAGAATAGAAACAAGGACTAAAAGCGTGCAAAAGGAAGAAGTTGGGAAGGAATGAAAAATCAAGAGAGCTCGTACGCGCGCCGCGGGAATCAATTCTGCGCGACGCGGGCTTAAGGCGGTGGAACACATTCAAATGCCGAAGAAACGGGAAAAGATAAGTACGTGCGCCGCGGATTTCACTTCTGCGCGGCGCGGTTGCGGGAAATTTGCAAGTATAAATAGATGCATTTCCAGCCGAAAACCCTAGCAAAGAACCGGGTGTAAAATCGACCTTGAAGCTCTTTGACTCCAGGATTTCATTTCAGCAAGCTCACAATTGGTATTTTATGTTTTTGGCTTTAATTTCATTTTAGTAGCAAGTAGTTTTGTAGCTAAAGTCTTTGGGAGTGACAACCACTGACTTTGAGCACTTAGGTTTCTGATTTTAGAAACATTTGGTTACTGTTTTGTAATTGGAATTCAGATTTGGTGAATGAAAAGCATTTGGTTACATTTAATCTTAGCTTTTCGGTGTTTTGGATGTTTGTGTTTGGTTTGATTGATTGATTGTGTTTTGGATATTGTTTTGGACCTTGTTAGGACTGTTTTCCTTAGCTGAAATCAGTAGCTAATTAGGTTATTTGGTAAGCATTAAACCTTGGCTAGTAACTGTTCAGTAGGACTTTAACTAGTGGTTAGTTTATGCTTTGCTTGGTTTGGCTAGTTTGGATGCCTTTGATTGCTCCTGATTCAGAGATGTACTTCTGATTTCAGAAAGTGACTAGGTCATTTGGACATAGCTTAGCTCGGCTTGAGTGTTTGATCATTGTCTCATTTGCTAGTGATTAGGAAATAGAAACCAGATCCTCCGACTATAGCTGTGACACTATTAGTTGGTAATCTCTCATCTAATCTAACCACGAAGCTCCTGTGGATCGACCCTGACTACCACTGTACTAGTGTGTGTTAGGTATTTTTCTCTTATTTTTGACCGCACGACGACCTCTGCGCGTGTCATGTAGCGCTACAACTTCAGCATACGAAATCAGGGATCCGTTTGTTCGCAATTATACCTGTGATACTGAGCACCAAGCAATCTATCGTCCAAAAGGGGTAACTCTTTCTCCCTTGTTTTGAAATAATTTTTTTGTACAACGGGGACGTTGTACGGTTTTAAGTGTGGGGTGTGGACGGTCGAAAGAGATATTTTTTGAAATTTTTGCAGAAATGATCAATTTTTCAATTTTTAGCAATATTTTTCAAAATTTTTAATAAATTGCAATTTTGAAATGAATGGTTGTGATTGTGATAGCACTAGTATTTTTCAATAAATACTGTTTATTTGAGATCATGCTATTAGTTAGTCAAATAAGTTGAGTTTTACGAGTTTAGAAGATTGAGCTGTTTTAGGATTGGAATTTAGGAAGGAAAAGTCAATCTGTGGCCTTTAAGTCTAAAATGGGTGGGATTTATGCACCTTACCACCTAAGATCGTCTGGTCTGGGATGGTATTTCTGAAAGCTCGCTACACGGACAACATCGAAAGTCCAGGACAATTCCTTAATGGCCTTTAGAATCTGAATGAGTAAGTACGCTTCATTGTGGACAGAAAATTTGTAATCAATGGTTCTTTAGAAAGCCACGAATTCCAAAGAGCAATTCAATTATGTTTTCGCGAACTATTCCACTCTAACTCAAAGAGCAATAAACATTGAAACGGAACACAGTCAAAAATTATTTGATTCCTTATTATAATTTGTTAAAAACTCTCTTGCTTGGGGACAAGCAAGGCACAAGTGTGGGGTGTTTGACAACGCCTAGTGATATCAAGTATTTTAGGCGTTGTTGAGCCCTGTTCTTGATAAAATTATATCAGATATGTCTGGGTATTCTCACTATTCGTGCCAGGAATTGTTTGGAGAAAAAGAATGGAAACAGGGACTAAAAGCGTGCAAAAGGAAGAAGTTTGGAAAAGAATGAAAAATCAAGGAAACTCGTACGCGCCCCGCGGATCTATGATACGCGCGACGCGGGCTTAAGGCGGTGTAACACATTCAAATGCCGAAGAAATGGGAAAAGATTAGTACGCGTGCCGTGGATTCTTCATCTGCGCGGCGCGGCTGCGGGAAATTTGCAAGTATAAATAGATGCAATTTCAGCCGAAAACCCTAGCAAAGACCGGGTGTAAAATCGACCTTGAAGCTCTTTGACTCCAAGATTTCGTTCCAGCAACTTCTCAAGTGGTATTTTCATGTTTTGGATTTTTATTTCACTTAGTTAGATATTTGTAAGCTTTAGTTTGTATCTTTGGGAGTGACAACCATTGATATCAAGCTTAGGTTTCTGTTTTATGACATTTTGTTACTGTTTTGGTGTTTGGATATTGACTTTGATGAATAAGAAGCATTTGGTTATAAGTAATATTGGTATTTCGGTGTTTTGGATGTTTGTTTGTGTTTTTGATTATTGATTTGTGTTTGGATCTTGTTTTGACCTTGTTGGGACTGTTTTCCCTTGCTGAAATCAGTAGCTAATTAGGTTAATTTTTAGGCATTAAATATTGGCTAGTAACTGTTCAGTAGAACTTTAGTTAGTGGCTAGTTTATGCTTGCTTGGTTTTGCTTAGTTTGGATGCCTTTGACTGCTTCTGATTCAGAGATGCACTTCTGATTTCAGAAAGTGACAAGGTTCATTTGAGCTTAGCTTATCTTGGCTTGAGTTTGTTTGATCATTGCTTTAGGGTGTTAGTAATTAAGAAGATAGAAACTAGATCCTCCGACTGTAGCGTGACACTACTAGTTGGTAATCTGTCACTTAGTCTAACCACGAAGCTCCTGCGGATCGACCCTGACTACCACTGTACTAGTGTGTGTTAGGTTTTTCTTTATTTTTGACCGCACGACGACCTAGGCATGTCAAATTTTGGCGCCGTTGCCGGGGAGCTGTGAGCTTAGATTAGGTGATCTGTAGGATTTAGTTTCTGATTTTTGATGTTTGATTTTAGTTCGCTGATTTTTGGTATGTGTCCATCCTTATAATGGGTGATTACATGTACCCGGATCAGTATTATGAGTATTATGAAAATCCGGCCGACACCTATTACGAGGATGATTACAACAATGGATCATTCGATGACAATGGATGGCGGACCGATGAGTCATCTCAACCTGAAAATTCTGCAACTTGGGCCCAACTTTGGGTACTCTTGTATAACACTCACCAAGAACAGAAGGACTAGGCAGATGCTCTTTTAAGATTGCGAGCTTCTTTAGATAGGTTAGAGAAAAGTTGGAAATGTTCACCACCTTCGCCAGAACTGGAGGCGAGTGATTTTTATACCAATAATAATGTGTGTGAACTTGCATCACCTGAATATGTGATGGAAGGGCATACACCGTGGGAAAGTCAAGAGACCACTGAGATGGTCGAAAATGTTGTTGAGGAAGAGGTTGTAGGTGACAATGCTACCTCTAACTCAACAGCTTTTGATGTTTTTGATATTTTTGAGAATGTTGATAATGTTGATCTGGTGATGTGTGAATCTGTACCATCACCAGATAATTTGGTTGATGAGGATGTTGATAGATTTACAATGAGAGATTTACAATAAACTATCAATAAAACTCATTAATGAGAGATTCCATAATTCTCATGTTATAAATGATTTCTACCATACATGCAAACAAAAAGTGAATAACTATTATTCATGTTCAACAATTTCTCGTTAAAACTAGTGTTAACTTTTGCTACATCAGGCTATGGTTCTTGAACTACTTCAAGTTCCGTGTACCTCCCACTTGCTTTGTCATTAGAAACTTTCTTTCTAATAACTCAGCCTTTAGAGGAATAATAGAACTTATTCTAGGTGGGCTTGTGTAATCTAAAACTCTTTTAGAATATCCTACAAATATGTATTTAGTAGATTTTGGAAGCTTTAGTCTTACATAGGCTTCCAGAACATTAACAAAATGTTTCATCTACTTCTTAGTTGGAGTTTGTATTCAAAATACAATTAATAGTGATATGGATATAATCCCAAAAGGATAAAGGAAGATAATTTCTACCTATTAAAAAGTAAATCCATATCCTATAAGGTTTAGATTATCCTTTATAATCATCAAGGCTTTAGATGGTACTTTTGATTTGTTTCTCAACTTCTCATTTGAAAACTTCTGAAGGTTTCACTTTATCATATAAAGTACAACGACTATAGTTGTTAATGAAGTTGATGAGGTATCTCGTACTAAATGTGACATTCATTAATAAGGAAGTCATATATCACGGTGTATAATTCCTTAATAATTATTTTCTCTACTGCTTAGTGAAAATATAATTAGCAATCTTTTTATAAATAAGATTCACAGAAGTCAAATAAAAACATCTTTATTTGCCTTCAAAAACTATTTCCTGAAGTTGGAATATGTGTATTCTATTTATAACAAAGATAACAATGTCATAGATAATTTGATTCAAATCATATTTGAGTAAAAATGTGTTTTCTTATATAACTTATAGTTTTTAAAGCCATTGATATCTACTTCGTTATTCTATTAGGAGATCTAGTTCTCAAAATAATAATAATCATTTCAGAATATGAATGTGATCGTTATGAAATAACGATTAAGTAAATAATCAATTAACTGAGACATAAATTTAGACATTGTTCAAAACAAACATTGTTTTAAAAAACAAGTCTTTTATGATCAAATCATAAATGATGAACTTCAAAAGTGTCGTTCCAACTTGCTTGTTCTTAGCTGCTCATTTTTCTAAAATATTTGTAGACAATTACAAATATTAGATTAACATAAAGTATCAAAATACTTGAATGTTATTAGAAAAGTATAAGTTCAATCACATAGATACCTGAATTACTGATCCGACCAATATTTTTCCAGATAAGAGGGCAGTTCCTCTTCCAGTGTCCTGTTTCATGACAATGGAAACAATATCCATCTTTATGGGCCAATCTAGATTTCTTGGGATCAAAGGTATCCTTTCCATGAACTATGGATATCTTAGAGCACATAGAGTGACTCTCTTCAGCTTTGCATTCTACTAACGCTAGAACTGGTTTGAACCAGGTTCTACAGTTCTGAAGGTATATCTGCATAACATGACAAAACATCTGATATGCTTCTAAGTTTTTCATGACTTTTTGGAAAGTCAGTAGAAACTGATCCCAGTATGATGTCGGATACATTTTCAACATCACAATGATGCTTCCACCAGGAATCATGTTCATATCTTTTGAAAAGTGGGGGTTGTTTAGGAATAGCGCCTTTAATAATATATAATTTATGATACCTTTCGAGAATGACTCTCAGGGTATGAAGCCATCATTAAAATTATATCCTTCGAATGTTATTGTCTCTTGCTTATCAGCTAGAGAAGATAATGCATGGTAACGAGTTTAGATTTTATCATCTGCAAAGTTTTAACATAATTCATTTAATATTTTCAATATTCAGTCTTTAAAAATAAATACCTTTTATTGTTTCTAAAACATCAATTTATTAAAGTCTAGGATCTAAGTTACGAAACAATTAAATGGTTAGATGACCTTTATCCCATCCACTCAATCCAACTCGGTAGATAGCGATTACCAATTACATCAAATGTAATTCCTAGATTATGGGATCCTAAACAACGAGTGTTTAACTTGGCATGTTTGATCTCATCTATGCCTCAAGTCTCTCATGCTTAGGTGACCTTTATCACATAAAATTCTTGATCAAATCATCCAACTCAAAAATCTTGTGAATTTATACTTTACCAATGGTTAGGTGACCTTTATCCCATTAGCAAATATAAAACACCTTGGTCATCATAGAACAATGCAAGTAGACAAGGTGACCCAGAAATCTACAAACATTTCACAAATGATGTGAAAGTGATTCTTTAAGAGGATTGCATAGATTTGAAGTTTAAGAAAAGGTTTTATATATGTTTTACAAATATAGAACCATGGTTTCATGAATATTGAATGCATCCAACAATTCATGTACCCTGTTGTAAAAAACATATCTCTTGTATAAGGTTCTTTAGGTTCTAAATAAAACTTTATTTTATTAATCGTTAAGCCGCGATCAATAATAAACTAATATCTCACATATAAAGTTTTATCGGTAGCGCGCTTTAAGAACCGATTATAGTCTTTTAATAAAACTTCATTTTATTAGTTAAGACTTGGAGTTTTTGATAAGTTTTAAAATCATTATTTAAAATCTCCTTTTTATAATAAAAATCTTATGATCTCCTGAATTTGTAGAATAAAACTCATTTTATTTCATTTACTCATTTTATACATCTTATGGTTAAGAAGATCATATTTTGATAAACCAAAATCACATGATGATAATTATGTTTTAAATCATATTTAGAATACATAATTATGTTCTAGACAGGAAGCTATTTTTCCAGTTTGTCGGTCCCCGATTATAACATAATATCCACACAAAGCGTTAAACTACTATCATATATTAAGTTTTGATGAAAATATAATACCTAGCATTATAGTTTGACGTTATAACGCTATAAAACAATTTTTAGTCTTTTTAATAAAACTCTTATTTATTATAAAAGACATGGAGTTTAGATTTAGTTTAAACATATTTTTAAATTGTTTTAAATATTTTAGAGTTGACTATTAGAAGTTTTAAAATGAAAAATATTTTTCAAGAAAAACTCAATTTTAAACGTTTTAAAATCACTTTTAATAAAAACTCATTTGTAAACGTCTTACGTTACATTTTAAATATTTATTTCTCAAACTCCGAGTCATGTTAATTTATGATAAAATGTTATTTAACATGTAGAAACCATTTCCATACATAAACATGACATATAATAAACATCACTTTTCCATACATAAACATAACATATAACAAACATCACAAGCATGTATCAAAAGTGTATAAATCAAGCCATTTTCTAGAATAATTTTTGTGAGCCATCACAAGAATTATTAAGTCATTCCTAAAGGACTTAATGGACACATCAAAAGGGTTTTCAAGCTCCCACTTGCCAAGACAACTCTTGCTTGCAAAAGAACTTCAAGGCACCATGTGTTGTGGAGCGATGACACTTAAACCGTTAAGACTATAATTAAGCCCAAAACCAAGTGTAGAAACTCAAGGTTGGGATTATAGTCTCAAGTGGTTAAGACATGACAAATCTTCCAAAGATGGTCATTTCTTCATTTTGTTACATTTGATAAAAATGAATAAAACAAGTCTAACTAATTTATTACATCCAAATGAAAAAGTACATATTTATATATATTACATCTCATACAAAAATAAAATATCAACCAAACACAACATACTAGTCCTTATGATTTGATTATACACAACATCATCATATGAAATATACAAACAAACACTTTATTTTTCTAAGTCAACTTTGTACAACTAAATACATGGAAAAATTGGTTGCATAAAGTATAACAATTATAAAACTACGAGTTGCCAAAGAAATTTTTTTGGTGATTTCTTTGCCAAAAGAAATACCAAACAAATTTTCCAAAACCAAATGTTATCGAACATTAATATAAATGTTTCTGACATATAAAAGAGACTTTGATACCAATGATGAGTTTTGATAAGCTAAAAACGATCATTTTGTGTAAAACGGTTTTAAGCGGCAAACGTAAGCGGTTTTAAAATAACTATTATTTTAAGATCATTTTAACAAAACCACCAAGAGGATCCAATTACATATTATAGAAAGATTATTTGACAACCACATGATGTAAAGAAAACAACATTTGAAGACTTTATCCCACTTGGTTTTGAGGAGTTGATGAAGATGGCAAGAGGACCCAAAAGAGATTTCCTCTATAATGTATCCACCAATAAGAATAAGGCACAAGGAATGCTAGTTTCATTTTGTATTTGTGACTTCTTAAGCCTTTAAGTGCTTAACACAATTAAGAATTAAAGGAGAAGCACTTCTACACCACTTACACTTTCAAAAAGGCTTCAAAAGACATGCAGGGGGGGGGGGGGGGAGAATGGGGTGGACGAATTTCATCAAGGAATGAGAAAAAACTAGTTAGCTTTTTGGTCTTAAACTTTCTTATATATCCACATATGAGATCTAAGACTCATACCTCTAATAAATGCTAAGTGGTGACATGTAAGAAGCGTGGGTTGTGTAAGAGGGAGGTTGGCAAGCAATCTCTCCATCCCTTTGACTAATTGGCCAACAAGAAAGAGAAATAATCTAGTTTCTCAAACTAGATGTACTCATGTAACTAGAAAGTTGAGTAGAAACCAAAGTGTCCAAAAACTTATACATGACTTATTAATCATACTATATGATATAATAACTAGTTTTTACTCTCTTGATTTATTATTTTCATAAAATAAAAAGTATCTCCAAATTAAATACAAGAGTTGGTTATTTATTAATAATCGTATTAATAATAAATATTCAATATGTGGCAACTTGCTTAAGGTGTGACCCTATAGGATCATATGTTATTGGCAAACGTCATTCTAAAATGATTATTAAGCATATAGATCCCACAGTGATGTTGGCACAAACGAAGTAATTCCTTCAAGTGTTTGAAGGCGTCATGGAACTCTTCTCCTAGCTTTTGCTGAAAATCTTGAATAGCCCTGCGTACTTCCAATGTCTTACTAACTGGATAGAACTTCTGCAAAAATTTTGTTTTAAGTTGTTCCCAAGTAGTAATACTATTGGGACACAGCGACGTAAACTAGTACTTTGATTTATCTTTTAAGGTGAACGGGAATAAGCACAATCTAAAAGTGTCGCGATTGGAACCTCGTGGGATGTTCTCATTGGCAATTGCCAAAAATTCATACAAATGATTATACGGATCATCTTGCTTATAACCCCTAAAACCGGGCATAACGCCCGATAACTGAGGTCGAATCTTGACCTGATGCTCATTTCCCTCCACAAACAATACAGGTGACGAATCATCATATTCCCTTGGTTGGAAATGAGAGGCAACATATTGCCCGACTGGTTGTTGTAAATACAAGGAGGAACGAAATTACCGTCATATAAACCGTTATTGTAATATCGTTGTCCCTGCAAGTTTTAATTCTGGTTCTGTCAAGGTCCTCGACCTTTATTCCGCTGGTTGCCTTGATTGTAGTTTGGCATCCAGCCTTCATATTCATCTTCGTACTCCAAGTCTCCTAGCTGAGCTTGGTTCTGCTGCTGTGGTGCTTGCTGTGGCTGTTACTGCTAAGGTTGTTATGATTGTCGTTGACGTGGCACGCCATTGTTGTTCTACACCCCCAAGTCGACCAGCTCCCTCTATTGGGTCCACGAGGATTGTGTGGTGGTTGCAGTACTGGTTGCACATGTGATACTACTTGTACAGGGGGTGACCCTGTATTACCACCACTGTTGCTAGTTGAGGCTCCATTTGTGTTGACTGGAACCTGGGGAACAGCTGGCTGCTCCCCTATTACCTCGCTTTGAAGCTCACTCGTAACGTCCTCAATTAAAATATCGTCAAGCTGCATGTTGGAAAGACATTGAACAACTCGATTCTTTCTTGCAGTCCTTTCGATTTCAGGTTCGAAAAGAAGAGGTGATGATTGCTCACCTCGACGTGTACGCATGCATAAAGTGCATGTGATCAAGAAAATAGGAAAACAGAAAAAACTAAAAATTGACATAGAGTGTCAAGCGCACAACTCCCCGACAACGGAGCCAAAATTTGACACAACGTAGTCGTTGATGCGGTCAAAAGTCAAAGATGAAACCTTACTATCCAATAGCTAGGGTAAGTAAGGGTCGAACCAAGGGGTTCGTGGTTGGCACTGTTGTGTTGCTAACAAAACCGTACTATAGTATCAGTCTATAGCAGGCATATTACTACACTTGAACCTAAAATCAAACTCAAAATCAAACGTAAACATAAAGCAAACCAGATCTACGCATGAACTATAGATCCAAACACCAAATGAACTAAAAACCAAATCTTTTTATAAAATAAACCAAACGAAAATTGTTCTTATAACCAAATCAAATCAGGAGCCTAATGATTACTCCTTAACTATTAAAACAATCTTTGTGGTTAGAGAACTTCCTGAATGCGGAATACTCGTAGCACAAGAGATGTACAAAACTGAAAATGTTGCAAATAAAATTGAAACTAACCAACTATAGTTGCCATAAAACTGAAAATATACGAATTTGAGTCAAAGATGTTAGAGATTCACTCGATGGATCAGTCTTCGGTCCCTGAAATTCGACCTAGAAGCCTCTATTTATAGTTTGGAATCTGGAGGCTCGCATCGCCGAACATTGGGTTTCGCGTTGTGAGTTATGCCTTATCGCGATTCCTCACATTTTGAATTTCAAGTCAAACGATATCACATTCTTATCTCGTGGCTGGTGTTGCGAGTTTTATTGATCCTTATCCTCGTTTCTTTATCTCCAACTTCACCAATTTTACATTTAAAACTCTGCATTTTTCATAAAAGTCCACACAAGACACTTTGTACTAAAAGTGAGTAATATTAGTCCATTTATTAAGATAAAACAACTGAAATCCGGTCCAATAACGTATAAAATATGTAATATCAAAGCGCGTTATCACAACATATACACCACATATATGTCACACTACCCTACCTCTATCAGAAAGAAAACAAGCACACAACAAAGTAAAATAAACACACACAGTCTACTCTACCCAATACATTGAGCCGCACCGTCTTACTCAACACCTCGAGCCATGCATACAAGTCTTACTCTGTGCATCTTGCCAGCTGCTCAACACCTTGATCCGTGCATGCAAGTCTTGCTCTGTGCATGCAAGTCCAAGCTCCTATTGGGCTAAGCATTGGGCTCTCAAATTTGGTGTGGGCTAACTATTGGAAATAGTGTCCAAGGTCATCAACTATTGGTGATATTTCTAATAATAGCAGGGTCCTTTTAGGTTGCTGTAACATCCCAAATACAAGCTAGAAATCTTTTCTTAATTTTAAATAAAACATTCAGTTTCCTTCCATTCATTCAACAATAATAATAAAAGTAGTCATGAAGTTTAGTAAATCTAAATAGTCATAAAAAGATAACAGTGGAAATCATGATAATGAATGCCCATGCCGTGTAGTCACATCATCCCCACACGCCAGCCCCTCAGTACCTTAAACGATAAACTTAAACTGTAAGCACATCGCTTAGCGAGTTCCCCAGATTACCATATGATTTATAGTATAAAACAAGGTCTCTAGACAACCAGTAATCATCTCATTCTTTGCCTCTGGGCTTGCCCCGATCCGTCGGTAATCAACTCATTCTTTGACTCTCGGGCTTGCACGATCCGTCGGTAATCAACTCATTCGCAATATCACAACACATCATTATCGTAATCAAGAAGGTGAGGAGACTCACCTGATCTGCAGCTAAGTGAAAATAAGGAAGTGCCGGTACAACCTCCCAAACTTCCTATTTTCAAAAACATCATATCAAACAAGGTTTCTTGGCCCCTAACCAGGACCGGGTACTAAAAGTTATAAGGTTTGACTCAAAATTCAACTATCCCAAAAGTCAAAGTCAAATGGTCAAAGTCAACTTAGTCAAATCACTGATAGCGTCGCTACCATTGCATGCAGCGTCGCTGAACCTACTCGACGAGTTAGCATAACTAACCTCTCTGTTCAACCCAAAACTTCCAAAAGCTCTTAATTCGTTAAGCTAAAGGATATAACCTTCCAGAGACCTTCCAAACAGTCTCTAAAGACATAAAATGTAAACTTTAACGTTCAATCATAGCCATGCAAGCTCATGAACAAGATCAAAGTCCAAAATGGTGATTTCCAAGCTTAACTCATCTTAAACAAGACATAACAAGGATAGGTTGGGTTTTATGCAAGGGTTCAGAAACTAAGAGGTGAGGAAATCCATCCTCTAGCCCCCAAATCCTTTCCCCATTCCATTAGTAGAACCATCATGGCCTCAAATGGTAATAAAGGAGCTCAAAAGCTCATTTCAAGCAAAATAAGTTAGAGAGTAAAGGTCATGGACACTTACAAGGGTCCAAAGACGACAAAGAAGATATTCCCTCATAGCAACCACATTCTCCTTCTCTTCTTCCTTCCTTATAAAACCTTTAAGAACCCAAAAATGGGGCCAAATCACAAAAAGGAGCTTGAGAGAGGATTATAGGGTATTCTTAGAGCTTAGAAGTGAGAAATGACGGCTTCCACTAGGGTTTTTGGCTTAAATATGGCCCATAATGGGATTTTAGGGTTTTAGTGCACAAAAGCGACTGTTAGAGTCGCTAACCACAGTTAGCAGCGCTAACGGCCAATCGTGCCAGGCCATTGCATGCATGCACAGCGTCGTGATGGGGGAGTCCATTACGACGCGATCCAGCTAACGATAGCGTCGCTAATGATACCATAGCGTCGCTAACTCTATTTTTCACATTTTCTAATTTTAAATTGCATCCAAGGAAAGAATACCTGATTCGAGGTGTTACAGTTGCCCTCATGACCCAGTAAAAACAAACAGCGACAGAAACAAAGTGGGAGTATTTAGTTTTTTAATTTATGTTGAAATAAATTAACTAGAAACTAATTACTAATTAATTGATAAATTAATTTGGAGAAATTAATTACAAAGATTGGATTGTAATTAATTAAAGTGTTTAATTAATGGAAAGAAGTCCAGGGGTGAAGTGCAAGGAGGCTCCTTAAGTTTGAAACCCTAGGAGCCCTCAAGTATAAATAAAGGCCTAGGGATCAAACCCTAAGACATCCCATTATTCACAAGGAGCCGCCAACCTCTTGCCTTCCTCCTTTTTGGCAAAAATCAAAAACCCTTCAAGGGTTGTGATCCCTTGCCTCCCCCTATAGGAACTTCTGTCTATCTGGTTTTATGGTGTTCTTGGGTGTGAATCATTAGGGGGATTCTGGTTTGAGTCCTTACATCCAAACTATGGTATGCTTTTTGATCGGGTCATTTTGGTTTAAAGTAAAACGTGATTAACTTGATAAATTAAGCTTTGTTTAACCAAGAATGGCCCTACTTTTGATGGAATTGAGTGAAATACATGCAAGGATTAAAAACGGAAAATTTGGACGAAAATTACGCATTAAACGGACACTGGAAGCGAAAGAAAAATGCCAGCGTCCTAGGCAGCGTCCCAGACACTGACCTGGAACTCTCACCCATTTTGAAGAGAAAAGCGAAGCCAAGAAGGTGGGGATGCCCGTCAGCGTCCTAGGTGGCATCTGAGATGTTGGCCAAGGACGCCCAACGTTTTTGGAGCGTCTCGTTCTGGAACTTTGGCACGTCGTAAAGCTGAAGAACTGCACCCAGCATCCCAGGGGCGTCTGAGACGCTGGCCTAGGACGCCACAATCAAATTTACCATAAACTGCCTTATTGAAGCCACTCTATTTATTGAGACTTTTTCCTATCGACCCAAGGCATCTTCCAGACGATTTTCACAATGTTTTGGTGCTTTTCCAAGGTCCAAAACATCCCCAAAACACATTCCAATAAGCCAATTCACAAATCTAACCTCTTTTGCATCAAGATCAAGCCACAGTTCTTGAAGTTTTGAAGATCCAGCCATGTTCAACATCCCCAGCATAGTGTTTGCATCAGTTCTAGTTATGTGCAGCTAAATCATCGTGATGACAACTGAGAGTAGGTTTTGACTTTCTTTTCAGTATTGTATTTAGATTCGAACCTTTTAGATTCATGAACACAATATTTGGTTTGTTTGTTTGTCAATCATATGATTATACTTCCATTGCTTGTTCTTAAACTGTTGATTGATTGAGTGTAAGACAATTCTATTGTGATCTTCCCCACCATGCCAAATTATCCATAATGGTGTGTAGGACGGAGGGTGCAAATTTTACATAGTTTGATCCCAGATTTAGTCGGTAACAATACGGTTATGTCTATGTAATCCGAATGAATGCAAAATTAGTAAAATCTGATATAATACATTGTTTAGGAATCAAAACTGAAACCGGGAGTGATCACATCTTTCTCTTATTGAAATAAATCCTTTGCAAGCAGTATTTTCTGAATTTCTTTACTTTTTAAGTCTGTTAGAACTAGTTGTTAACCATAAGCTCCTCGTGGATTCGACCCTTACTTGCCCAAGCTATTTAGTGCGTTTAAGGTTTATTTTTGATTGCATCAACGATTGCGATCAATTTTCTAATTCATTTTAGTTGTTGCAATTGCTATGAACTGCATGATCCTGGTGATGAACTTTATTATTCTTTCTTGAATTTTATATGAACATGTGATTTGTTCTTGTTAAGTCTTCTACCGTGCAAATAGTTTTGTTATTATGATCAAATCCCGTCAATGGTATTAGAGCCTCTGTTCATAGGTTGTAAGCACTTTAGATGTGAATTGATGAATTATGTTTGCATGTTTAATGTTATTATAAAAAATTCTAGGATTTATTCTAGAATTTGTTTTGAATATACATGATATGATTATGTGTTTAGGGTATACGCTAGAAACTTGAATGAACTTGCATGCTATAATTTTCGCAGGTTTTGTGTGCCTCCCTATGTCTTTAGACACCTTAAATGATCATTTTAAGTATGAACTTTGTTCTTATTTAGTGTAAATATTTATAATTATTTAAAGGTTAAATAATTTAAATAAGTTTGATGAATTCTTATTTATTTAAATGTTTAATTATATAAGACTGATATATATATATATATATATATATATATATATATATATATATATATATATATATATATATATATATATATATATATATATATATATATATATATATATATATATATATATATATATATATATATATATATATATATATATATATATATATATATATATATATATATATATATATAACAAGGATCATTTTAGGACACCTAAAAGGTTGAGAACGCGAGACCAGATCACAACCGTTGAAATATATAGATCTAAGGCTATTCTCAACCGGGCCATTTATGTAAATTATAGAACTACTAAGATGAATGTGTAACTTAAAAATTGACATAAAGGTATAACGGTAATTCCAATTATTTTCTCTTCCTTAAAATTAACTATTTGTATTTAGTATTGATTTGAATCTCCTGTTTTATTCTACAATCAGCCAAATCAATCCCTAAGACTGGGGGGGGGGGAGCAATTCGCTAACCTCCCTCGCCAACCACTCACTGAAGAAGTCGCCAAGCTCGCCAAACTGCTCCAGCCACACTCGCCTTCACCTTCGCCGATCAACCCTCGCCAAGATTTGGGCGAGCTCGCCAAGCCTCCAACGGAAAAGAATAGTCAATCACCTTCCTCTCCGCCAAGCTGCACCTCCCCACTCGCCAAGCTCGCCAAGCTGCACCTCCCCACTCGCTATCGCTCTCGCTCTCGCTCTCGCCTTTCTGTTTAATGGTGTTAGCTATTTGTATTTAGTATTGATTTGAATCTCCCGTTTTATTCTACAATCAGCCAAATCAATCCCTAATAAATAGGGTTTGTGATTCATGATGAAAATCAAGTATTAGGGTAGAGAAAAAAGAGACGTATCATCACAACTGGAACATCACCGCCACTGGACCATCGTCTTCTTCGTCCGAATGAGATCGTCGCTGGAACATCATCGCCTTCAGAATGAAACCCTTCTGGTGGTCTCAACCTCTCCGTCTAAATCATTCCTGGACCATCGTCTTCTTCACAACCACTTTGAAAATAGAATCAAACCGACTACAAGCACTTTATCCGGAGAAGATCATCGCGAACTTCGAAACCGGAAGGGTTTGTAGAAGGAAAGAGGCAAAGATCAACTTCGCATTTTAGATGTTAATTTCGTTCTTCTAGGGTATACTATCGTATCGTCATTGGTCGCTCTGTTTTTTGTCTACTGTTTCGTTCTGTCCACCTATGTATATGTAGATGATCAATTGCCAAGGGTTATCACACTGTTTCTTGCTCCAAAAATCATGGACCTAGAGATGGTGAAGCTAAGACATTCAGCGTTTATGAATTATGATATATGCATCTAGACGATATTGTGCTTCGTCTTACATATGAATTCAATTGATTGACTGTCTGCAGTTTCAAGGAGATCATAAGGAGGGCTTATATTAGGGAACGTATCGTCTTCACGTTTATTTCGGTTTGAGCCAGGTAAGTATATACTTCTGGGCGTGTGGTGGCTAATTTTTTCATTTTACGTTTATTTGCTGAATCCTTCTTAATGTAATTCATCCTTATATCAATTATGAATAACAAGTTCTTGATATTCATGTAGTTTCAATATCTATGATATATGATTTCATTTGTCCTTGCGAGACTCCAAAATTGTTGGTTTTTGGATTGATGTGGCTTGTTGTAAAGGATGAACGATATTTTATGCGACATGTATGCCAAGATGGATATGATCTCCAAACATATGGTTGGAACAAACATAATGGAAGAGACTATGGACACTAGATTCTAATTGACCATGTCATGACACTGATCACAAGTTTTCTGAAATCCAAGGTAGATGGAAGTGGCTATGGAGGAGACTGGGCTTTTCGAGTTGGAGTTCAATCCAATAAGTATAAACCGTACCTCTTTCTTGAAATGATTTTCATTTAGTATTATTGAAATAAATCAATGATTCTTAGACTATTTTTTATCCCCTGAATTCCACCACTACAAGCAATTTATCCTGTATGATTGTTATTTTGTTGCTGTTTTTAGATTAAATGAAGAAATGCCAGAGGCTGCACATCTTTTCTTGTATGTGGCTGATGAGGGTGAATATGTTTAAGCTTGGGTATAAGTGTTGCAGAAATTCATGAGAAGTCTCTTTTGGCATTTGGATCACGACCATATGTCAGTGATTGGGAGCTACACTTGAAATCAACGGTAATATCATGAAAACATAATTTTTTTACTGCCAATCCTTTTCTGTATCTTCTATACTGATTGTCAACATGTTTTTTAGGATGATTTTGAAGTTCATCATGTTGGAAATAGAAATTTAGCATAACGGTATAGTGTTAGAGGTCCTTCCAATATACATGCATCATTCATAATAATTGATGATTAACACATTGTTAATCATTGATGATTAACACATGTTAACTAGCAAATGCTGGTGCTTTTGTTACAGTGTTAATCATCGATGAATAGTGTTACAATAAAAACTAAGATAGAATGTGTTTGTTACAGTGTTAATCATTGATGATTCACACATATTAATCATGAATGATTATATTACAACTGTTAATTGATTGTTAACATATTTGTTTTTGTTTGTTATTATCTAATCTTACATGATTAAAGCTAACATGATGTTTTCTAATGATTTTTAGAAGTGATGTCCAATTACAATTTATTTATGGTTACGATCTGATTCAAAGTGAAGAAACAGGGCTACAATTGATTCAAGAAAAGTGCTGACATCGTCATCCAGAAGTGAAGTGGGCTCAGTTTTGATCTTTGTAGTCATCATTCAAATTATAATTATGAGTATATTTAAATTGACCTAATTATTTTTGCATAATAATTAGAACATCAGTTATAATCATTTATGATTATAGCAATGACTGCATAAATAAACAGAACAATAGTTATAATAATTTCTGATTATAACTTTCAACAGATTTAATATGGTTATAATCATTTATGATTATAACTAAGGTTGCATAGATGATTAGAACACCGATTATAACTTTTGAGCAACTTTAATATAGTCTGTAAATTACTTTTTTTAAAATATCATTGAACTCGATTTAGCAGGTGTGAATCCAATAATAACAATGATCACGAGTGGCCACTATTTGTTTATGATTAAAAATGCATTGTATTTTTTTGGCTATATTGTGATGTAATGATTGATGATTAAAACCGCATTGTGTTTTTTCTCTATATTGTGTTGTAATCATTTACGATTAAAACTGTATTTTATTCTACAAATATTTGCATTCTTTATCTTTGCATTATGTTCTGTTCATTTGATATTTACAACTATATTCATAGATGATTACAATTGTATTCAAAGTTTTTCACGTCTACAAATATATTAAAAACATATTCAATAGAAATATAAAACTACATTGTGGTTTATAATCATTAATGATTGAAATCGTATAAACCAAATTATACAATGAAAAAAATATTTTGATCGAAAAATGATAATTGCTATCTATTAATAAAATAAAAAATAAATAATAAATAAATAATTGATGTTATATAATCTGAAATTATTAAAAAATAAAAATTAATTTATTAGTTTTTTTTAGTAACTAACAATCAAAATCCTAGATTTTTAGAAACTTTAATTTTGTTATAATTTAATTGAAATATATAAATACTAATATGCCATTATAATTTGATCTTTGTGTCGGCCTCGATTGATCCTCCTTATATATATATATATATATATATATATATATATATATATATATATATATATATATATATATATATATATATATATATATATATGTATGTATGTATGTATGTATGTATGTATGTATGTATGTATGTATGTATGTATGTATGTACGTACGCACGCACGCACGCACGCACGCACGCACGCATGCATGCATGCATGTATGTATGTATGTTTGTATATATGTATGTATGTATGTATGTATGTATTAAAAGGTTTATACATATTATTATAATGAAACAAACTATGTAATAAAGAAGAAATCAAGTTTATATTTTATGTTTACACTTTAGCGGGTTTTATATTTTATAGAAATTGAAGAGAGAGAGAGAGAGAGAGAGAGAGAGAGAGAGAGAGAGAGAGAGAGAGAGAGAGAGAGAGAGGAGAGAGTTTTAATTCCATGGCCAAGAAAGGACCTCCAATAAAAAGCCATGCATTCTCATCAAGTCCTACGTCATCTCTCTCTTTAAAGAAAATTGACTTGCATGCATGAAAGTGTGATTTTGATTTTTCTTGGATGTGAGCTTAACCTCCTCTTCTCTCTAACTTGGTCGAAGCTTTTTTATTCTTCTTCTCCCTTCTCCTTTGCTAAATTAGTTAGTAAAAGTGATGCTTGTAACATACTCTCTTGAAGAATAAATTTAGTTTTAATTTCAAGCTTAAGAGTTTGTTGCAGCACAAGAAGGAATAGCATCTAAAGGTGTTGGAATACTTGTGGTTGATACCACTAGAGAAGGTATTCTCTTAGATCTTGTTGCCACTTCAACAACATCCATATTTTGATTTAGACCAAAGGCTTCAAAGGTTGTCGTTCTTCCTTTCTTATGATGTTGTTTATATTATTTCTTTTCATGCATGTATATGAACTTGTTAATGGGAATAAAAATTGTCATTTTATGTGTGTTGTTAAAACAAGTTTTGCTTTTGTTGCATTTCTATTCAAACTTTCGGTTATCAAAAAACATTTTGAACACCATGATTCCCAAGGAGCCGTCTACTTGGTGCTCCAAAGTCTTCCCTGCCTTTGGCATAAGGGGAGGATCTAGTAGCATTCCTAGGGCAACCACTACTTCGGTGTTTATATTTGGTTTTACTTCTACCTTCAAACCTCCATTAACAACAACTGTACCACCATCATGAACCCTCAACCACTGAAAACCATGATGCCTCCACACATGACTGCATCATCTCCACCTCCATCGAAGGTAACAGTTGTTTCAACGACTATATTGTATGTTAAGACTTCGGATGTGTCAGGGAATCCAATCACAAGCTTTTCCTCTGGAACCAAAATTGGTATAGAAGGCCCTACGTGTTCAATAATTGTAACTTCATGTTTATCACTACCTTCCACTGGAGAAATTATTGATAGGGGTAAGGGTATTCACCATGAACTATCAAAGGAAGAGAAGAAGATAATAAAGAAAGAGAAGCTTGAAAAAGTTTGTTAGCTGAACTCAATTGCCCAAGGAAGGATTGGGGCAACACATGATTTTGGGTCCTATAGAAAAGATCTATACATACAAATCAATTGCCTTCAACCCATTTGAACTTTATCACCGGATTCCCATGAAATCATTCTATGTTGAAAACTAGAACAATAACCAACTCGACATACCTTGCAATCTGAAGACTTTCTCATTCAATCATTCAACCCGGAGTTTAAGGTCGGTGAAAAGGAAAATTTTCAACAAATGAAGGCCATATTTCATGTTGTTGTTGGGAAGGACCAATCAAAGGTATGGTCTTAAAAGCATATTGTTGAAAAATATATTTTTGTATGTGACCATCACTGAACTAAGATGAACTGTTTTTATCTAACAAATATTATCAGTTTATTTCAGGTTGCGTGAATTCAAGATCAAAAACAAGAATGAATCAAGACTACCAACCCAACGCACTAACCAGTGGCCGACCAAAAGCAACACGATCACGCACCCTCGCGACGCGACGGACCCTTTGGTCGCGACGCGAAGCCTGTGTTCAGCAACTATAAATAGGAAGCTCACATCTTGCCATTCTTGTGCAGTGCAAAAAACCTTACACCACACCATACACATTCAAGCACCAATACATCAAGATTACCCCACGTCCAAAGAGCAAAAAAACCTGCCAAAACTCTCTAGAAAACTCTTTTCAACCAAAGAAAATCCACGTCCAAACAAACACCAAACAAAACTGCTACACCCATACTCTACCCGACACCAAACAAAACCTCTACCCTACACCAAAAACAAAACCTCTACCCGACACCAAACTTCAAACCTCTAAACAACCTCAACCCGAATACCAAACTACAAAACCTACACACCCTCTACCAAATACATACACCACGAAAACTAAACCACAAAAACCCCGTGCGTCTCAATTAAACCGACACCAAAAACCCATTTCACCAAACACCAAAAACTACCAAACCTCATCCTACCGTAAAGAACAAGAATCGACGCTTCAAAGAAAACACCATCTTCCTCAGCTATCGATAAGTTCTTTTGAAATTATCTGTGTCGTTATTGATTTATTTAAACTGTTATAAATCAACTGTACCAAATATCCAATACATCCGAATTGAACCTTGACAACGAAAACATATGTGGACTGTATTTAACCGAGACATCTAACTTCTAACTTCTAACTTCTAACCTTTTTTATTTATTGTAAAAACACTTTATCGTTGATAATGGCGTTTATTACATCTAACCTCTAACTTCTAACATTTACTTTATTTACCGCTTTCTGTCTATTTAAATACTGTCTAGTTTAAATTTACCGCTTTATTTTATTTATTTATAGCTTTCAGTAACTTAGTTTTAGTTTATATTTATTCCGCAACTCTTATTTATTCCGCATATTATAGATAAAATACATATCTGTCACACAGTAACCGGCTTAAAAACCCTTATTCGTGGAGATCAGTTATCGTATATTTTCAACAATTGGTATCAGAGCTCGTGTGATTTAGTCTGAAATTTTTGTCGAAAACTTTATTTGTGTAGCGTTTTTATAACCAACCAATAAGTTTTCCTTAAAAATTTCATTTTAATATCACTTGTTCAAAATCCTTTCAAAAAATAAAAAATAAAAAATAAAAATTAAAAAAATTAAAAAAATTAAAATCTTAAAATTTTCAAAAAAAAAAAAAAAAATAAAGACAACCCAAAAATGTCTTCCACAACCTACTCAAGAGCTCCATATGTCATCGATCAGGTATGGTCTATGATCTCAGAAATCGGTCTTTCAAAAACACCATTTGAGTCCCACATGACTAAGATTGAGAACAGTTTGAAAGCTGATCTCAAACTATATCATGACACAATAGTCAAATCTGATATCTGCAAATCTGAATTACAAACCTTGCAACTCAGATTTGGAGAATCAACAAGGACTAGAGACAAACTTGAAAGAGATGTCGAACGAAAAACAGAAGAATATAATCACGTCTTAGATCAATTAAATGAAGCTCTAAAACAAAAAAGGGACTTAGAAATAAAAAATCAATCTGTTTTTCCATCTGAAATAAAAGATACCTTAGAAATAGAAGTCCTTCAGTTAAAACTAAAAATTCAAGATTTAACTGACAAAAACACTAGTTTGATTCTAAAACTAGATGATTCTTCAAAACAAATCAAACTTCTTAAATCCGAGAATCAAAGATTTCAAGGAAAACTGGATTCTATCAATCTTGCTAGAAAGCTAAGTGATGATATTTTCATCAAAGCAACATCCTTAGGATCTGGCAAAATTGATACGAATTACAGACCTGGATTAGGAAGAGAATCCTTCGAAATCGAACAAGCCAAACAAGAAACCAGGACTAACAGTGAAAACTCTGAATCAACTCTAACAGATCTATCCACATATGTTAATGAGGAAAATTCAGACGACGAAACAGTTATCAACTGTAACCCAGATGATACTGATTTCACTGTTTCCAAAAGATCTTTCACTAATAGGTCTTCAACCCACCAAATCCAAATTACCAACCAAAACTCCAAACTTAAAAACTTTTTGAATAGAGCAAACTTCTTTTACAAGAAAGGCAGTACCTCTAAACCAATTGCTCTTCAAAAGGAACAAGGCAAGCCCAAAGTTTTCAAACAAACCCAAAAGAAACCTTTGATACCAGCCTCCTTGCCACAAAAACAAAAAAATTTTCAAAACCATCCTCATCACAAAAACAAAGAAAGGTTATCAGACAAGTCATTACATAAAGGATACCTTTCACACAATCAGAAATCTTTCCAAATGACAGGTTTTCAAAAACAAATCTTAAATTGGGAAAATCTGATAAGTCAAATCAAGCCTCAACCACTTCGTCCAATTAACAGAAACCATAATGATTTCAAATCACCGCAACCCATTAACAAATCAGGACCCACCATGGTTTGGGTACCTAAACTTTCTGTCTAATTACAGGCACTTTGTGCTGGAGAGCCCAAGGATGATACATGGTATATCGATAGTGGCCGTTCCAAGCATATGACAACAAACCATAGCCTTCTACAAGACTTCAAACCCACACTACCTCCGATGCAGAAACTTCACAATCAAACCAAAATGATGCGGATCCAGTCGAGAGGGAACCACCAACACTAAATCTCTCTTTAAACACACCCAATCCATCTATCCAAAATGATCCCAATGCATTATTTATGGGGGAACCACCAAAAACAGAACCCTCCTAAAACACCCCAATCCACCTGTCCAAATGATCCCAATGCATCATTTATGGGAGAACCACCAAAACCAAATTCCTCTTTAAACAATCCCAATCTACCTATCCAAAATGATCCAGTGCATCATTTATGGGGGAACTCTCGTTACCCCATTCTCACCCCCAAACCAAAATTTACCAAAAACATTCAAATAACCAAATTTTTCAAAAACATCCACATAATCAAAAATCACAAAAAAATTGAATAAAGTTTTATCCTTTCAAAAGTTTTTATAAAACCATGTGATTAACATCTTCTTGACTAAATTTTCAGATACTTATGCTCGATGAATGTTCTCAGTTATATTGATTCTTAATTAAAGAGAAGGTTCAAATTTCAAACATTTTTCGTTATGTACAATCTCCTATTCCCTTTGAATTTATTTCAATTATAACGATTTTATCTATTAAGGGACATAAGATCAGGAGATTCAGATGAAAACCAAACCCATGTGAGAATTTGTGCCTCGTCTTCAACTGCTAAGTGAAATTCATTTCTGTGAGCAAAGGTGTTTTCATTATGACTTATAGGATTTATACTCTTATACCGTGATGCTAGTCTCATTTTTGCTTAGATATCAAAATGACCAGGGACGATACAATCATTTTCTTATATATTAGACAAACTGTCTTTTATATCACCTATCCCTATCCTCAATCAAGCCACATCAAGAAAAGATTTATCATCTTGCATATCAAGTCTGACAATTGAAGAAACGACAAAGTCATATCCAAGAAAACCAGAAGAAAACTCAAAATCTCAAAACGCAAAGTCATATCCAACAAATGATGTCAACAAATCACAACTGGTAAACACATCAGATATCTTTTACACAAAAGGTATTCGCGAAAATCAAGAAAAGATAAAACAAAGGTGAACACTTCACCAAAGCAAAAGAAGAGTTATTACAACAATCCATAAAGACAGACATCTCTCAAACAACGAATTCTCAAAAGCTTTATCAAATATGGCTGTCAAAACCGAAGACTTACCGGGATACTGTAGCCTTCATAAACTGAATATTCTTAGTTGCAATATGCACTATGAAAATTTCTAAACCCCTCTACATGTATTTCCCGATGGAGAGAGAGTGAACATCAATGGCATGAATGAAGAAACCCTCTGAGTAATGCCGAAACCAGTCTTATGTGATTGATTATCTAATATGAAGACCAAGTGACTAAAGTATATAGGTATAAATCCACATTAAGCATAAGTCAACACCTTCAAACTGAGAGATATCACTCATCTTTAGTGATTATACACCAGTTCTGCACCCAGAACAACCAAAACACCTCAGTCAAGTGTGAGCTATACCTATGAGCGTTCATCTGAATCGACCTATTAAGATCACTTGTCGTCTTTATAAATGTTATAAAATCTTAAGGAATATTATGAAAGTACATATACAAAAACCTTTTGATAATTGAACCTGAAACCTTGATTCGGAAACATATATTCTTGACAAACATTTTTCAAAACATACGTAAAATCTAGTCACACTTTTTCAAAACAAGTGATATGGTTTTATAAATGTTTTATCCAAATTTCTAGAATTTGCTACCTTACCTTTTAATCTGTTCTTATTTCAGTAATGATCACATAGGGGGAAATTGTTGAAAAATATATTTTTGTATGTGACCATCACTAAAATAAGATGAACTGTTTTTATCTAACAAATATTATCAGTTTATTTCAGGTTGCGTGAATTCAAGATAAAAAACAAGAATGAATCAAGACCCAAGAAACCTTGAGAAAACAACCAAACCTAAGGAAGTGATGCTACGAACCAAAGAGCAAAATACAAAAATGTCACCCTGCTACAGCAATCACGACGCGACAGAAGCCATGGTCGCGACGTGAAGAAGAGCAAACACAAAAGTCCAGATCGCTACAGCGATCGCGACGCGACGGCAAGGGTGGTCGCGACGCGAAGACCTTGGACGCGACACCACCTACTTCTTGATCGCGAGACTACCAACCCAACGCACTAACCAGTGGCCGACCAAAAGCAACACGATCACGCACCCTCGCGACGCGACGGACCCTTTGGTCGCGACGCGAAGCCTGTGTTCAGCAACTATAAATAGGAAGCTCACCTCTTGCCATTCTTGTGCAGTGCAAAAAACCTTACACCACACCATACACATTCAAGCACCAATACATCAAGATTACCCCACGTCCAAAGAGCAAAAAAACCTGCCAAAACTCTCTAGAAAACTCTTTTCAACCAAAGAAAATCCACGTCCAAACAAACACCAAACAAAACTGCTACACCCATACTCTACCCGACACCAAACAAAACCTCTACCCTACACCAAAAACAAAACCTCTACCCGACACCAAACTTCAAACCTTTAAACAACCTCAACCCGAATACCAAACTACAAAACCTACACACCCTCTACCAAATACATACACCACGAAAACTAAACCACAAAAACCCCGTGCGTCTCAATTAAACCGACACCAAAAACCCATTTCACCAAACACCAAAAACTACCAAACCTCATCCTACCGTAAAGAACAAGAATCGACGCTTCAAAGAAAACACCATCTTCCTCAGCTATCGATAAGTTCTTTTGAAATTATCTGTGTCGTTATTGATTTATTTAAACTGTTATAAATCAACTGTACCAAATATCCAATACATCCGAATTGAACCTTGACAACGAAAACATATGTGGACTGTATTTAACCGAGACATCTAACTTCTAACTTCTAACTTCTAACCTTTTTTATTTATTGTAAAAACACTTTATCGTTGATAATGGCGTTTATTACATCTAACCTCTAACTTCTAACATTTACTTTATTTACCGCTTTCTGTCTATTTAAATACTGTCTAGTTTAAATTTACCGCTTTATTTTATTTATTTATAGCTTTCAGTAACTTAGTTTTAGTTTATATTTATTCCGCAACTCTTATTTATTCCGTATATTATAGATAAAATACATATCTGTCACACAGTAACCGGCTTAAAAACCCTTATTCGTGGAGATCAGTTATCGTATATTTTCAACACATATTATGAAGGAGACAATGATTATAAATGCAAAGGTAAAAGTATGGTCTTAAAAGCATATTATGAAGGAGAAAATGATTATAAATGCAAAGCTATTCGAATCAACCCTTCAAAATTACACCTATCACATTCAAAGAGGTGACGATAACAAATTATCTATCTTCTCTCTCACCGATTTTCCTTTGATGAACCCGAACGACTTTGAGGTGCTAGTTGACAAATGGTTTAAAATGAACCAGAAACCGATGTCAATATAGATTAACTTCACCCCTGGTCAAAACATATCAGTACATTTTTTGGAATATTACATGAAACAGTTCGCTACTTATGACATTGTTGTGGCCAAGCTGTACAAAATGAGAATAGATATTGCTGATAAAAGGCTTGAAGGAATAGAGAAGCATGAGGATGGAAAAGTTATGAAAAATCCATGGGGAGCATACCTCAGAAGAGATTCTCCCATAGAGCCGACTAAGAAGCTAATTTTTAATAAGGACTTCAAAGGCAAATTCCCTACCGAGTTCTTGACTAGCCTCCTTGCCCGAATAACAACATGCAAATCGAACCACGAACAAGATCTTAAGGAATTCAAAAATAATATCACTCGGTGGATCGCTCTTCGTCAAACCCTTGTTGGCGTGTTTCCCATGCTTTAACTTCGGGTCTTGTAAGCCTTTGACACAAAGTGGAGAATATTGAGTAATATGTTGTGCCGAAGTCTAAAGCTGTGATAAAGTCGGAAGTACTTTTGATCCAAAGGTTCCTAGTGCCGAAGTCTACAAGCAACAAACTAGTCTATGCTATAGTATTCTTAGGGTTTGGGGTACGTTGTTGTATTCGATCTGTTTTTCCTTTTTGGGCTTGTACAATCTAGGGTTTTGACCCATGTTTTGCTTATAAATAAGTCGTTTTTAATATGGTTTAATACGGATCTGACGTATTCGGATTTTGTGCCTATTTCAGATGCTCATTACACTTTGTAACTAGGAGCTCTATTCATTGTACTCATTCCTTGATAATCAATGCATTCGCACTATTTTGATTCATATTATTTTTTCGAATTATTTATTGATTTACATTTGTTGTTCTGTACATTGAATCCATATCACATCACTTGTGCCAAGAATTTAGGAGAACTGTAACTCTCTCATGCTCACTTGTGTCAAGAATTTAGGAGTACTGTAACTCTCTCATGCTCACTTGTGTCAAGAATTTACTCTCTCATGCTCACTTGTGTCAGGAATTTAGAAAATTGAGATTCACTGTATCTCTTCCATTATTATGGTTTTCTCAATGATTTTCCTATCTTAATATATATTTTTCTGTTTCATTTTCAAAATGTAGCACTTCCAAAATTATAAAAATTTGCATATCGCATACTACCAATATTTCTCCACCTTTAGCAATATCAAAGCATGAATTGTTCCCGTTTTGGCGATAAAACATTTTAAAAATGTCAGAAATTGAAGGTCTCTCTCCCCTTTCAACATTATCAAAAATATTGTCAAACGTTCATATCATTCCTTAGTTTGGCAAAAAAATATAGCTCATAATTTTACGTCTGCTTGAAAAACAGATGGCAAAAGGTGATATTTTTAGAAATGATTGGGATAACTCATATCACTCGCTCTATGGATAGAATGTCGGGTTAGAAACAGATATACGAGGAAAAATATTGAAAGCAACTAAGCAAGGTCGTTATTTCTTTTTTTGGCTAACGTGAAGGAACAAAATGTTCTTAATTTCAAGAACATTTAAACAACACAAAAGAATTCCCCCTTACGAGTAGCTTCCCGTTTAAGGGTGCATTTTCATAACAAATTCATAATTAATGTTCAATTTTCCATGAAACTTCACATTCTTCCATATTTATACGACCAAATAGTTTCTTTGCCGAAATATACAATCATATTTTATTCTAAGACAAAAATATGTAACATGGCAATCGATTGTAACAAGAATAGTGGTAACAAGAACCAGTTAACTTATGATGTAGCACCAATAAAATACTTATTTTTGTAAAATTATTTCACTTCTCTACCGATTAAGTTAAGCAACAATGTTTTTTCTAGTTATGCATCATTATTGTATATATATATTTTATTTTATGCAAGGTTGTAGAAGTCGCTAGGCGGTAGGCGGGCGGTTGACTGGGGCCTAGGACTAGTCGGTCTAGGCGAGGACTAGTCGGCGCCTAGGCGGGGAGTATTAATTGTAACAAAATTTATTTTTTTAAATTTAGATATTACCTATATCCCTAAAAATGAATAAATAAGTATAAAAATTTGCAAATCAAAGTGTTTAAATATGTAAGTTATCAAACATCAGAATGTTTAGACTCATTAATGACATTTTTTATCATTTTAATCATCGATAATTGTAACTTAGCCACCGATTATCATAATTAATGACATTTTCTAAATTTAAATTTTAAAAATTTAAAAATTTGATTTTTTGAGAATTTGATAATTTTTGAAAATTTTTAAAATTTGAAATTTTTTGAAAATTTTGAAATTTTAAAATTTGAAAAATTGAAAATTTTGTCGCCTAGACCCGCCCAGACTCGCCTAGGCCCGCCTAAACCCGATTTTGACCGCCGTTGACCAAATCCGCCTAGCTTTACCTCCTACCACTAATCGTAGGCGGAACCCGCCCGCCTAGCGCCTAGGCGGCCGCCTAGGCCGACTTTTACAACACTGATTTTATATGTGTCCGACTTTAATTATGCAGCTAATGAGTTATTTGATAACCTCCGGATGGAATCATTTTGTGATCACATCTCATTTGATTAGCATTCAACGTGTTTAATATAGTCTCCAAACGAACCAAAAGCCTCTGAGTGATTAAGGATTATTGCATTCACTAATTAAGAAGTTGGATCTTTCAGCACTAAATGAACAGCCCCTAAGTTTCAACCTAAATCAAATATGATTATATATTTTGTTTAAAATCTCATGTGACCGCAACATATTCTAGACATTTTGGAAAATATCAAAACTATACGTCTTCATAACAAGTTTTGATAACAATGCATCCGCACCTTAGATTTATGAAATCTAATTTAAAAATCAATCAGGTTTTTAAAGGTACATGGCCAACAATA
Organism: Cichorium intybus; assembly: GCA_023525715.1. Taxonomy (NCBI): domain Eukaryota; kingdom Viridiplantae; phylum Streptophyta; class Magnoliopsida; order Asterales; family Asteraceae; genus Cichorium; species Cichorium intybus. Next base: position 124,954,696 of record CM042011.1, on the reverse strand, counting down.
ATCACTTTTATCAGATGTAAAACACCAACAATGTGAAATGTGTTTTTCAACTCCTTTATTCAGAAAGATACGATAGCATACAACAAAGTATTTTCAAAATGGTTTGATATATGCAACTCTGATGATAATTTTCTCGTCAAAAATAAAGACCTTTCATTTATAATCATTATTTCCGAAACAAATGAGGACAAATCAACGAGATCGAGCTTGTGTAATCAATTACTGTTTAACTATTCGTGTTATCTTATAATAAAAAATAGATAAAGTTGATGACATAAATGTGAGACACATTTTCCTTGCTTTAATGAAAATAAGCTTTAGGCTGGAGGGAGTGGTTAGCATGTGCTGAACATGCTAAACTATGCCACATCAGCTTAGCACATGCTGACCAAATTTGGTGGGAGTAGTCAGCATGTGCTAACCATGCTAAAAAGTACAAGTCTCATGCCAAAAGGTACAAGTCATGTTGCTGATGGCTTTGATGGCGAGCTCGTTGAATTGTTGGCGAGGAGGGGCTTGGCGAGGGCGAGGGCGAGGGTGACGGTGTGGTTCAGCATGTTTGGCGAGTGGGTTGGCGAGGGGTTTGGCGAAGCCACTCCCCCAGCCTTACAAGTAATTAGCACAATTTCACTGTCATAACTTTTAAAAATTGCATAGTAGGATGTACCCGATTGCATTTTATTCAAAAAAGCATTTTGTGGAAATGTTAATCTTCAAATATGTAGCTTACTTTATCCAAACCCTAATTCTAAAATATCAGGATCATGAAAATGATTATTTCTCCCATGCAGGCCGAAGAATTGTTTTTTTAATCTGGAAGGTATGAAATGCTATTATTCTCTTCAAGAAGATGATTATTTCTCCCACGAAGGCAGCTGATGGGATCCAATTAAACCCATTTACTTGGCTTAAAATAGATCAAGCAAATTTAAATAGTTTAAAGTTGCACAATGGTGTTGTTTCCTTATTTCCGCTTGTAATTTTAAAATGTACTCTTCACTAGTGTCTTGGTAGTTATTTTGGTTTTTATATAAGATTATTTATCTTCTTAATACAAACAAATATTATGTTCAAATGCCCTAATCCAACATAGATTTGATACACTTAACAATGTGTTGCGCAACATCAAAATATGCAAAGATGGTTTACGTAGGAATTATAGTTTAAACACACAACTTGAAGACTGGATGGTGACTTATTTATAAGTGATAATTTCTAATTTATATGATACCAATATGTCACATTTGGTGTTTTTTGGAAAAATTATTCATATGGCTGGGGCGGACCTAGGGGGTGCCCGGGTGTTCCCGTGCCCCTCCTGAAATTTTACCCCGTAGAGTAATTTTTTTTTTTATATATAGGTGTCACTCGTCTAAAAAAAAGGTGCTCCTCAGTGCCTTTCGTGTTCATTTTTTCTGGGTCCGCTACTGTCATATGGTGTATAAACCTTGCAAATTACCGTTTCTAAAACAATATGAACGACTATATCCTTGTATAAGATACGTAGTTATAGTAACTGATGATGCATCTTACACTTCAAATAAAATAAAATAGATATTTGTGGTCAAAAGTAGCATAATTATTGATGCAAATATTTTGTAAATGCTTGGGGAGTTGGCGGTTAAATGTGAAGAATGATTGGTAATAGCACAAACACATTTTGATGATCAAAAGTGCGAATAATATCACTACTGCTTTAACCCATGCTCCTAACGTACGCACGCGTGCTGATACTGATGTGACCTCTTAGTTAAAACATCTTGTATTGTATAACACATATTTTAATATAATTTTAGGATATATTAGGAATGAATATAAATTTTCTTTAATATAATAACTTGATCAACAATTATTTTTGGAAAGAGTAATTTTTTCGAAGGACCGAATATAGGATAAAATAATTAAAAATAATTGATATCATTGACTCTTGCATCCACCCGATCCAACCAACTTTCAGTTTTTCAAAATTTAAAAACAAACCAATTTGTAAGAATCGATTACAATACTATCAACTAGCGTTTCTTTCTTCAATTTATTCCCACCAAACATAATCGAATTGCTCTACCTCCATATGTGCCACCACAGGGTCAAAAACATAGCTTCAATGGCATGTTTCTTCGGCTTAGTCACATGAACCAAGCCATTAAGATCTAAAGCATCCATTATCAAATTGGTGAAAGGCATGTCTAAGTCGCGCCATTTTAAAACATCGACCATGAAGGTTTTGAGCCACCTGACACTCCAAGAATGAGTGTTTCACGTCTTCTACTTGCAACTGACATTAGGACACAAAGTAGAAGGAATATCTATGTCGGTATCTGATGACTTCAATCTTGTAGGCAACTGATCCAATAATAAACGTCATAAAATGTTAAAAAAATTGGGTGTTTCGATAGCTTAGATTCATTGAAAGTCGTGATACACTTTCAGATTGAATTATTTTAATACTATAATCGAAATTTCAAGCGGATAAAACTCAGTGATTGAACATAGAATGAAGAAGATGATATGATTTCATGTGTGTACCCGTTCCAATATATGACCAAAAAAAGGGGAATAAAACTGGGGAAAACTGTCAAATGCAGTTAAGAAAACCACCCTTAAATGTTATAAAACCTTGTTTAAATCAGCTCGACCCCAGCCAAGGGCTTTGCCCCTTGAATCCTGCCAGGGGTTACCACCCCTTGGACCCCGCTACTAGGGACGCCGCTGCCCCCGGACCCCCATTGTTAAGGAGCTTCGCCCTATGTACCAATATACGTTAAATCAAAATAAACTCAAACAATTGTGCACTCCGCACCACCCTTACTTGTTCAATATTTATTAAGATTACATTAGTCAACAAGTTCATCTCATTACACTTAAATAATATTAGTGATGCAAATCACCAACAATCCTCTCCCATTTAAATGTAATCTTGATTAACTGAAATCAAAATGATAACAAACAACAAACCGATGCATAAATGAAATGTTGTGATGATTGCATTTCATATTAGTATATTACACATTCCAAATATTCGAATATCAGGGTGTCATTATGGATTTAACCCTTTCTATTCATAGTGAATACATGAAGATAATATACAAAACATTTTACATACTCATATATTCTAACTTGACACTGTATTTTACTAGCTTGTGTCCCATCCGTCAATAAGCATATCATAGCAAGTCCCTAGCTTCTTGAAGCGACTAAACTTCATGCTTATATAGGTAGTCGTTTTACTCTTGTAGATGCATATGCAATTTTTCAAATGAACTATTAAGAAAGAAAATCGCAACCTTCTTTACTGGCAGTTTTGAACACATACCTTGGGATGATGTTAATTATGTGTTCCAATCTTTTGATATCAAACTTTCCGCATTTAATTCAATATCTAATGTTCTATTAGATGGGAATCAGGTAACTTGATATGATAGATTTCAGGTGGACTTTAAACCCATCCCCACATGCGCTTTGTGGACAAGATATGTAGTTAAGCCTTTGGTTAGATGGTCACCCAAGTTCAACTGAGTTCTCACAAACTCTATAGATATCATACCATTCATGATGATCTCACGAGTCATGTTTTGTCTTGTTAAATATATGCTTAATAATCGTTATAGAATGATATTGCTAATAACATATGATCATATAGGGTCACTCCTTTATCAGGTTGGTACTTATTGAATATTTATTAAGTATTTGATAATTAATAAAGGGTTAATAACGTAAAAACCACTGTAGTTTGCCTAAAAATCCGGTTTAACCACTATATTTTTTTTGTTCTATAAAAACCACCCATACTTTCAAAAAATTCTATATTGACCACTGTTCATTTTATTTTATAATTTTTAAAGATTATTTTCATCGAAATATTATATGAAAAGTTTCATATCGACATTTGAAAAAAATATTGGAACTTCATTGTAGTGAAAATGATACATAAAATTGTTTACATGTGAGTTTGGTCTTCGTAAGTGCAACTTTTCGGTCACGTTGTGAATGCATATGATATTAAAATAAATCAACTAAATTTTGAATGTGACGGGGGTAAGAAGTGTTACGAATTGACAGCATAAAATCTTGACTTTTATTTATTATAGTGGTCGCAATGTATCTTTTTAAAAATATGAGTGGTTTTTAAGAATTTTTTTGAACGTATGAGTGGTTTTTTTAGAACAAAAAAAAATTTAGTGCTTAAACCGAATTTTGACCAAACTACAGTGGTTTTTATGTTATTAGCCCATTAATAAATAAATCCAACTATTGTATTTAATTAGAGAATAATTATTGTTTTATGAAAATAATAATTAAAATGGAACAAACTAGTTATTATATCATATGGAACAAAATGGAACAAACTAGTTATTATATCTACTTTCCATTTGTATGAACAATATTTTCGTTATGAATTTGACTTTCATTCTGGAAACATATCCGTGTTTAAATATAATATATTCTATTTTGTGACTTGTCCCAATAATGGAATATATGAGATTGATTTAAACGGTTCTTACAACAAATACAATTCAATTTACAACTTGAGAAATAGAAAACAAAGTCGAACCTTAATAAAACTTATTTATGGCATTGTCTACTTGGTCACATAAACAAAACTCGCATCGCTAAGCTTTAAAAAGGACAAAATATTAGAATCAACAGGCTCAGAGTTTTGATGTTTACGAATCTTGTCTATGTGGAAAGATTACCAAAGCTCCTTTTACCGGTCTTGGTGAAAGGGCTTCTGATCTATTAGGACTCATACATATTGATGTATGTAGACCTTTTAGGACAATAACCAGAAGCAGTGAAAGATACTTCATTGAATTTACTAATGCCTTCAGTATATTTGGATATGTGTATCTCATAAAACACAAACATGAAGCTTTTGAAATATTTAAGATATTCCAAAATGAAGTACAAAATCAGCTAGGAAAAACGATTAAAGCCATACGATTAGATCGCGATGGCGAATATCTAAGCTATGACTTTTGTGAACATCTTAAGAATTGTGGCATAGTGTCACAACTCAGTCCACATGGAACACCACAACAAAATGGTGTTTCCAAAAGGAGAAATTGTACATTACGATCGTACATACTTCCCTTCCTCATTCATTCTAGGGATATGCCCTCAAAACCGCAGCCCGTATTGTAAACATGGTCCCAACTAAAAAGGTTAGTAAGACATCATACGAGTTATGGCATGGAAAGGTTCCAACGATGTCTTACTTAAAGATTTGGGGTTGTGAAACTTATGTTAAAAGAGAGACTTCTAACAAGCTTGAACCCAGTTCTAAAAAGTGTATCTTTGTGGGATACCCAAAAGAAACCATTGGCTATTACTTCTCTCAAAAAGAAGAAAATCGAGTATTTATAGCCCGAAAAGTAGCGTTTCTTGGAAATGACTTTATTATGAATAAAGCAAGTAGCAGCCCTATTGATCTAGAGGAAACTCAAGAAACACAACCTATAGTTGAGAATAATAGTCCCCAAGTATTGTGGAACCTGAGACAATTATTCAGAAAACAAACTACACACCAACTGTACGATGCTCAAGTAGACCTTGTCAGGAACCTGACAGATTTGAATTTGTCATTCCTGAAGAGGAAGTCTTCTTGGTGGTAAATACGAGCTTGTTGGAAGTAGTTTCCAAGGTCATTAACTATTTGTAACATTTCTAATAATAGCATTGTGTCTTCAACATATTCGGAGAAGATACTTACCATGCATCTGAAATGTGGCAGGTGCATTACAAAGGCCAAAAGGCATTCGTCTGTAGGCAAACGTACCAAATAGGCACATGAATGTTGTCTTTTCCTGGTCTTCATGGGCTACGGGGATCTGATGAAATCCCGAAAAACAGTCTAAGCAGCAGTAATGAGATTTGCCAGCTAACCTTTCTAGAATTTGGTCAATGAAAGGTAAGGGAAGTGGTCTTTCCTTATAGCACCATTTAATTTTCTATAATCGATGTATACTCTCCACCAGTTCTTACTCAAGTGGACACGAGATCTCCATCAACATTTTCAATCACTGTTACTGCCACCTTTTTTGGTACTACTTGGACTGGGCTCGCCTGTTTACTATCAGAAATGGGATAAATCATCACTACGTCTAACAACTTCATTATCTCTTTCTTTACCGCCTCTGCCATAGGTGGGTTCAGTCTCCTTTGGGCTTGTCTTGTTGGTCTATATTCCTCCTCCATAAGGATCTTATGCATACATAAGGAAGGACTCAACCGTTTAATATCTGCAATCATCCACCCTATTGCCTTTTTGTATTGCTTGAGATGGGCAATCAGTTCCTCCTCCTCCTTCTTTTTCAGTTTGCTAGAGACAATGACCGGTAGTGTTTCTTCATTTCCAAGACAGGCATATTTTAAATGTTCAGGCAGAGTTTTCAACTCGAGCTTCAGTGCTTGTACTATAGAGGGAAGGAGTTTTCTAGTTGAAGTTGGCAGTTGTACCTTGGGATATTTGCCCTTAAACTCCTCTTTATTTTCTATTGCGTGCACCATTTCTTGCAAATCTTCACTTAGCTCAAACTTTTCCGTTAATTCTATAACTACCCCCTTATCCAGATTCTTGCTTAAAATTAAGCTCACTGAGTCATTGATGACTTGCTCATAAAGTTCCGAGGCTAGTGGTTTCATCCCATCGAAAAAGTTTATCGAAGGAACATCGTGTGACAACTAAAAATTTGTCATATGTAAGGTAAGAACTTATGTAAGTATTTAATGTAAAAGAATTGATACTTAAATGAACACAACGTATTATGCAAGGGAAAAATGGTCCAAGAACGTGAAATTATGGAAAGTTTATTTGTTAAGACCTTACTTAAGTCATAATGTGATGTTATCTTAATTAGAATTTAGTTCTAACAACCCAAGGGCAAAGTTTGAAGTAAAGGACTAAAAGTGAAAAGTTTATTATGCAAACTTTGGAAATTATTATCTCAAGTCTATAACGATTTGGGCAAAAGTCATCAAGATGACTTTTGTAATATTTGAGATAACAAAAATATAGCAAAAAGATTCGGGTCATTTGGAGTTGTAACGAAGGAGATATGATGGAATTAAAATGGCCCAAAAGTGACAAAAACGACCAAATGACCATGTTCAAGGGACTATAACGGAAATTCTAGAAAGAATTGTCCTTCAGTCAGTAAGGAGTAATTGTTAAGCTTGTTCCCACATTTCTAAAGGTATAAAGTTTGCATAATGTGGACATCATATGAAAAAGTTATGGCTAGATAAATATCAAGAAAACAAAATAATGTGCAAAAGCTGAAATATTTTCTAAGTAATGAAGGAAGGGTATTTTTGTCTTTTTCCAAATTAAATCAGACCTTGGTTTTGTTAATATTGTGTACGCGTTTTTGAGATTGGTAAAGAGGATTACAGGAAGCGTGAAGTCGGAATTGGCGAGCAGAAAAACACGCACACGCACTCCAAAGGTGCGACTCGAGAAAATCAATAAGGGAGAGGAAGGTTAGGGCTCGATTTCAGCTTGTTAGTCGCGAATCACCTCATCAGATCGAAGCTGGGAGATAGAGAAAATAGGTGAGAGCTTGAGCAATGAAAGATCGAGAGGAGGAAAGATCTGAGCGATAGCAGCAACGATTCGCTGCTGATTGGTGTACCAGCGGCGGCGGCAGACCGGCGGTTGTGCTGGTGGCAAGTCGTGATGGTTGGTGATGGTGGGTGTATCGCTGTGGTTGACGGCTATGATCCCCTACGGTGGTGACAGTGGCTGGAAGCGACGGTGGAGGACGGTGGATATTAGTAGCAAGTCGACGACGGTTTTGGACGTTAGTGGAAGGTTGCCGGCGGCAACTATGGTCACGGGAATGGTAGCTTCGGGTCTGATTTGTGCAGAAAATGCCCATGAGCTCCTGATTTCAGTTTTTTTAAACAAGATTACAAAGGTAAAAACATGATTTTGAGCCCTAGTTTGCTTAATCCGAAAAATAGCTTCATGCATGTCAAAAATTGGTGTTAATTGGTGATTTTGAACATGGATTGAGCAGGGAATTCGTGAAAGGGGAAAGGAACACCTTTGATCTAAGACTTTAGCCAAGAAATCGAAAGGTATAATCTGGTTTTGTAAACTCTAGTTTACTAAATCTGAAATTTCTTCATGCATGTGGGTTTTGAAGTTGGTTTTCGATTTCTAACACATTATGATGGTAAAGTTTTGGTTTTTGGTTTGGATTATTGCTAATGGTTTCAAGAATCAAGAACACTTTAGTTGTTTTGAAATGTGGACAAAAATTGGTTTTAATGTTAGTGAACTTTAAGACTTATGTTGAAGATTTATGATGATTAAAGTTGAAATTCTGAATTTGGTACCATAATATCAATCTTATGCTTTTGGGACAAACACGAACATGCAAAGTGAAGAAATATGTAATGGTGTGATGCTTGACATGGAACTTTTTGAATGCATGTTTATGAGAGGCATGAATGTATGAAGAAGACCGATGTTAGGTTAGAATGGTCAAAAGAATCTAGAACGCATCGTTGATAATTTGAGAATTTGTCGGATTTAATCTTTATAATAGTCGAACTTTGGAATTTTACATTGAATTGGAAACATGAATGGAGAAAAAGATTTTTAGTACATAATTGTAATTTGAAGGAGATGCTAATCTAGTTTAAATATATGTTTGTGAAAAAGATGACACTTGAATTGGTTAGTTCTACAATTGAGTTTTGGAAATAAGAACAAAGGAATGGAATTATGTATTCCAACCATTTGGTACAATTTCTGGTATGTACTAAAATAACACAAAGTGAACCTAGAATTTAATCGAAGTGGCATATATGAAGTGTTGGAAACGTATTAGAGTCAAAATAATATATATTTTTTAATGGTTTCTATTTTTAGAAACTTTATTCGTTGAATTTTTGCCAAAAGGGCATAAACCAGAAAAATAAAATATGATTTGACGCTTAACCATTGAAATGAGCTTGTAAAGAGGTAAAAGTTTGAATATCGCCAAAAAAACCTTGTAGAACCTGAAAGATATCATTTTTGGTCAAAATGAGACAAAAGGGTAACAATGTCCAAAATTTAGTATTATACTTTAAGAATCACATTTGGACATTGGAGTGGACTTAGATAGTGATTGGAAGTAGTTCGAGAATGTTTAGACACATGTTGTATATTTAATTGTCTAATAAGTTGTAATCTTCTATTAGATTAATAGAGATTCAAGGACGTTTGGGCGCAACGCATGATTAGAGTTATGTGGATCAATGTACCTAGACGTACCTAGCTACTAAGGTGAGTACATGTGACTTTTTCCCACTATAGGGTACATGACAAAATTGTTAACAAAGCTTTTATATGACTTATGAATATCAAATGATACGCAAATATTTCTACGTATGTTATGATAATAAAAGTTTTATATGACGATTTGAAAGAATATTTTGGCATCAAGCCTATAATGATTAAGAAAGTATGTTTTGGCATTTAGCCTACTCTGTTACCGAAAGATTGTTTTGGCTTCAAGCCTACTATGCCTGTGAAAGAATATTTTGGTAGTCAGTCTACTATGTACTAGTGTTATCAATCTGTTTCAAAAGAATAATGATTATATGTACTAAATGATTTGATCCTTATATAAGTTTATGAAAGATTTAATTTGTTAATGTTTATATTATCACACATGCATCTCATGGCATTGTACTATTATTTTTTACAAAAGAAAAGCAATATTTTGAGCATGCACGGAGTGTGAATGCATATGAGTCGAGTAAGGTCCGGACACGTCCCCGTAACGGGACAATAAGACTCTACTAGGATGGTACCTCCTGTCGCGAAGTAGAAGTCTCCTATGATGCCAAAATGGGGCGATTCGTTCTCCTGTTTTGGTAAGCTTAATAATCACGAAAAACGTGATTTGGTCTTTTTAGACCCTATGATGCCGTGAATAACCGTAAGCTATTGTCATAAATAATGACACGGTCTTTTTAGACCCTATGATGCGGGTAGGAAGCCCGTTAGCTTGCATTAATGTGAGAATCATGCATTGCATGTGCATCTATTTTGTATGATTCGTATTGACCTGAATATATTGTTTAAGTTTCAAAATTTACTATGACTCTAAAACCCATGTAGCTCACGAGACGTTTCTTCTTACGTATTTTATTTTATGCCATGTATCCCAGGTTTTAGACACGAGACATAGAAGCAAGTAGATGACCCGAGGTGATTGCGATTTTAGATGGAGCGAGCATTGGCTAATATCCTGGTTTGTAACCCTAACTTGCTTTCTATGGTCTTGTATGGTATGAAGTTGTAACCCCCGAAGTTGTATAAATATTTTTACAACTAAATGGTTTATGTTGGGACCAAAATTTTAAGACATGACACGAGGTCATGAGAAAAGTTTTTTTTTAAAGCTTGACAGTTTGTTCTATAAAGAAACACGGTTTTCGAAATATGAGATTTTTCAATACCGAGTTTTATAAAATACTACACCAGCTAATGCGCTTTTTCCGTTAATGCGCTTTTGATGTTAATGCGTTTCTTTTTTTTATATATACAAAAGGGACAAATTTTGGGGTGTTACACATCGCTTGGGTACTTCATTGCTTCATAGATGTTAAATTTATAATCTCTGCATCGAACTCCATGGACAAATTACTAGCATATACATCTATCTTTGTTTTTGCTGTCCACAGTAATGGTCTACCGAAAAGTATAGAGGTTGGATTTGGAGTGTCATCATCCCCCATGTCAAGAACATAAAAGCCAGCTTGAAAAACTAACTGATTGACCTGTACCAGAATGTCTTCTAGAACTCCTTTCGGATGCAAGATTGAGCGATCTGCAAGTTGCACTATGATTCTAGTCTTGGTCAGGGTCCCAATGCCAATTGATTTGTAGACTGAATATGGTAAGACATTTATTAATGCTCCCAAGTCAAGCATTGCTCTAGGTACGTGTAGGTTTCCTAGCTTGCAAGGGACAGTGAAGACACCAGGATCCTTGCATTTCTTTGGCAACCTTCTTTGTAGGACCGCAGACGCATTTTCACCAACTTTGATTGTTTCATTCCCCTTTAGCTTTTTCTTCGACGTGCAAAGTTCCTCGAGGAATTTAGCGTATCTCGGTACCTGTTTGATAACTTCTAGGAGATGAATGTTGACCTCGACCTTGCGATAGATTTCCAAAAGTTCATTTTTCCTCTTTTTCTCTTTTTATAGACGCATTTTCACCAAATTTGACCATTTCATTCCCCTTTAGCTTTTTCTTCGACGTGCAAAGTTCCTTGAGGAATATTTAGTGTATCTCGGAACCTGTTTAATAGCTTCTAGAGATGAATATTAACCTCCACCTTGCGAAAGATTTCCAAAATTTCATTTTCCTCTTTTTCTCTTATTATACCTCTCAATCTTGAGGGAAAATGTGCAGAAGTTATCTTTGCTTCGATTGACTTACGGTCTACCGGCTTGGGTGTGCTTCAGGATTTACCGTTAGCTCTTTTATTTCCAGCTCTTCTTCTTCATCTATTGGTGCTTTTGGTCTTTCATATTGTGTTCCACTTCTTAACGTGACAACGTATGCGTTATGCTTGGAATTCGCTTATGTCTGAGCGGGAAGTTTTACTTATGCTTGAAACTTACTCACTGAACTAGCGAGCTGAGCCATTTATAGCTCCAGATTTCTGATGCTCGCTTTTGCTTCTTGCTGAAACGTCTTTGTTTCTTGCTGAAGTGCTTTTGTTTCGTTTTGAAAAACTTGAGTGCTCGTGGCCAAGCTTTTAACTATGTCTTCTAGCGACATCCCGGAGCTGCTGCCTTGTTGAGGGGCAGTTGGTGTTTGGCGAGGTTGGTATTGTTGATTTTGAGGAGGTGGCCTTCTATGGTACTACTGAGGAGGTCTATACTGATGGTTTGACGATTGACCTTGTTTCCCGTCTTGATTTCCTCGGGGTTGGTTATATGATCTTTGATATTGCCCAATGGCTTTTGCTTTTTCAGGCTCTTCTTGAAGTAGGGGGTACATGTCGGTAGGATGGTCCACTTGCAAACAAACACCACATGGTCGAATTGTTGGCTGAGTGGCTTTTTCTTTGGTGAGTAACAAGACTGCTTTGGTGAATTCAGAAAGTTGGGTCTCTATTTGAGGAGTGCTAACTTCTTTTACCCCTCTTGGTGGGTCTACATACCATTCGTCTTCTTGGATCGTATGTTTGGAGTCTTTGGCCATGGTGTTTATTAATTCCCGAATCTGGGTCAGGGTTTTATCCATGATGGATCCTCTGCTTGAAGTATTGAGCAATCGACGGTCCCAAGATGATAGTCCTTCACAAAAATATTGAAGGAGTTGATGATCTGTGATGCCATGTTTGGGACATCGAGCACACAGTCTTTTGAATCATTCCCAATAAGTATGCAACGCTTCCCTGTTTTGTTGCTTAATACCAATAATCTCCCTGCGTAAGGCAGAGTCCTCCATTTCCGGGAAATACTTATCGAGAAATTTACTAGCTAGCTCGTTCCACGTGGTAACGGATCTAGGTGGTAACGGATCCAAGTGGTAAGTAATAGAGCCAGTCTCTCACCGAGTCTTGGACCGTGAAGGGGAATGCCCTTAGCTTGATTTGGTCTTCCGTGACATCATATGGTTTCATGTCGGTGCACACCATATGAAATTCTTTTAGGAACTTGTGTAGATCTTTGTTCTCGACCCCTCGGTTGGTAAAATATGGATTCGACCAAATCTGAGCTCGAAGTTTGTCATGGCACGGTAGGTGATGCATAGTGGCTGTTAGGTAACATCTTGTGTGGCCCACTGGCGAAGAGTTTGTTCGGGTACTGACAACGCCTAGTAATATCAAGTATTTTGGTCGTTGTTGAGCCCTATTCGTGGTGATTTTATATCATATATGCTGTGGTATTCTCACATTTTGTGTCAGTGCTTGTTTGGAAAGAAAAGATGTAAACAGGGGCCAAAAGCGTAGAAAATGGAAGAAGTTTGAAGATAAAGACAAAACAGATGAATTCACACGCGCGCTGCGGTGATGTACAAGGTCGCGACATGCTGACTCAGCAATGAGACAGTGTAAAAGATTCAAATGCCGAGAAAACAGGGATAAACTAGCACGCGCGCCGCAGAATCTAAGTGCACGCGGCGCGGTCTTTTATTTTTCAAAACTATAAATAGAGGCTTTTAGGTCGAAATCAGTAGCAAAGACCTGGCATAGGAACGACCCCCAAGGCTTCTTTGACTCTGAGTTTCAGTTTTCAGTCGACCATAATTGGTATTTATGTTTTTCTCTTTTAATTTCCAAGTAGTTTAGTAGTTTTGGTAGCTTTGGCTAGTGTTATTGGGTGTGACATCCATTGGCATTAGTTACTAGTTTCTGAAAGTTGATGTTTTTCAGTTTTGGAACAAGTTGGATCTGAGTTTTTAATAGTTAATCATTCGGTTAGTGTGAAATGCTCTTTTTATGGTTTTTATGCTCTTGGATGCATTTGGATGTTTGAATGTTTGATTGTGTTGATTTGATCTTGATTAATTCTGAATTATACTTCTGATTTCAGTAAGTGATTAGGGTTAGTTATTGGTTTTAGTGGTTTTAGTTTTAGTTTAGTTGATGCTTGAGTTGGAATTTTTGGATGTTTATGATTTTAGGACTGTTTTTGGTAAAAGTCGGAAACTAGATCCTCTGGCTGTAGCGTGACACTACAGTTAGTAATCTGTTGCCTACCTTGACCACGTAACTCCTGTGGATCGACCCTGACTATCGCTATACTAGTATGTGTTAGGTTATTTTACTATTTTTGATCGCACGACAACCTAGGCGTGTCAGGTACCGTGATGATAATGGGTAGTCACAGGGAGTTGGAGATGGTGGTCATGTGGTTTCTGCGTAAGTTTCATTGGATGTGACTTCTTCTGATTGAGTGTTTGTGGTGGAAGGAAATGCAGAAGGTTGGGAAGCAGCTTGTTTCTAACGAAGTGTTGTTTGCTTCCTTAGCCTCCTAGTGGTCTTTTATATCTCTTTTTCAAGCACAACAGTGTACCTGTACAAGGAGATCTTGGCATAAACGTTATTGTTGTCGTGTCCCTGGCAACGAAGCCAATTTGTTAAGGGTTGTCAACCCTAACAAATAAGATTGGAAATAAATCTAAACTAATACTGCTCTTCTGCATTTTGAAAGAGTACAGGGTAAGCAGGGTCGATCCACAAGGACACAGGATTTAAAGCTTATGCCTTCTAGTGTAAAATGTTGTTAGGGGGGGAGGTTATTAAGATAGGAGTATAAATAAATAAAAGCAGTGTGCAAATAGAATGGAGTTGTTTTGATGTGTTTATGAAATGAAATTCTAAGTTGGCTTTAGATAATCATAAAATGCAGTCTTTATGAAAATAACTTGCTAAGTTATCTAGTCAAAACATGATCTTTAACTAAACCTAGTTTCTTATTACCCAACTTAAATACGCTCTTAGGTCGAATGCATGATCTGCATGAGGTGTGCAAGTACCAATCAATGTCCACGCTCAGAAGTGTGTGAACATGTGACCTAATTATAAACAAGGACGTTTGTTCTTGTTACCAAACATCAACTGTGAAAAACGATTAGGTGCCTCACACAGTCGATTAACAGTGCGTGAATAATATCCATCTAAGGTAATCAGTCAAAAATAAATCAAATTCAAGACTAAAATTGAACACAAGAAAATGATCACTAGAATTATTCATAAACAATCATCAAACCGAATGTTTCAAACTAAATGATAAACATGTCCAAACCCAGAACTAGATGAAGGGTTCTAGCCAGACATTGCTAGATCGGAATTACAAAATACAAAATTGAAATCGAAATCGAAGCTTACAAACAAAAAAGTATAAACTGAATCGTGGAAGATGAGACTCGGCCTTAAAAACCTTCCAAAAATAGCCTTGAAACACCTTGGAGTCGTGGGAGTTGATATTGGATGCTGAACATCTTTTTGGCTGAAATGGCCTGCTAAGACCTTAGATTAAATACAGGAATTAACAACACTTAAGTAAGAACAATAATATGAACATGAAGAATAAAGTGTTTGATGGAATGAAGATTGTATACCATCTAAAGAGAGTTATAGTAAAGTTCTCCAAACCATGAAGATGAAGTGTGGTGATCATCTCCTTTTATAGTGCAAGAGAGATCCCAATAGACAAAGACCTACGGATTGAAGAGGCTACAGACTAGTCCTCTTCAGATTGTTCAATGGATAAAAGTACAAAGTCAGACTAGGATGGCCTATGATTGAATGTTCTCTAACTGAACAGTACAAGCGCCATATTGACCTTAGGGAACATGAATGACTAGCCTATATGTACTTTATAGCACGATCTGCAAATCTTTTGTCTTTATCTTCACCTTTGTCTTCTCTTCAAGTGACTAAATTTTCTAAGAGTTAACTGAAGTTCAAGAGTGAACTTCGGTATTGAGAAGTTGCTGAGGTGAGTTGTTGAAGGACTTGATATTCTGTTAACTTTTGGTGTTGGTTGAAGGACTTGATCTTCTGTTAATCTTCTATGATCCGAGACTCTTCAGGACCGAAATTCACACTTGAATTTTGGTATCATCAATTCTTTATTTGGATTGATAATGTTCTATAGTTGACTTTCTGAAGAGTCACCGAATTTCATTGCTACACTTCGGTATCCAAGATCTTCTGATATTTGGATCATAACAACACATAAAATATTCAACACAACAATGATGATAATGTTTGTTCATCAATAACTACCAGTAGTAAAAGTTACACATGAACAAAACCAAAATATCAAAAGTGTTCAAACATTGTTTATCAAACATAAAAACCACGAAGTAAAGTTGGTCAACGATTCAACATTAACAATATTTATCTGATAAATTCTTTGAGAATTTACTTTTTGTGTTCATATGTCCAATACTCGATTCTAAAATAAGTTCACATCTTGAAAAATGTAAAACAATGTAGGAATATATATTTATTCTACAAGAATATAAGAATGTATCTAAAAGAATATATGAATACATCTTTATTCTACATGAATAAGTAAGAACAATAATATGAACATGAACAATAATATGAACATGAAGAATTAACAACACTTAAGTAAGAACAATAATATGAACATGAAGAATAAAGTGTTTGATGGAATGAAGATTGTATACCATCTAAAGAGAGTTACAGTAAAGTTCTCCAAACCATGAAGATGAAGTGTGGTGATCATCTCCTTTTATAGTGCAAGAGAGATCCCAATAGACAAAGACCTACGGATTGAAGAGGCTACAGACTAGTCCTCTTCAGATTGTTCAATGGATAAAAGTACAAAGTCAGACTAGGATGGCCTATGATTGAATGTTATCTAACTGAACAGTACAAGCGCCATATTGACCTTAGGGAACATGAATGACTAGCCTATATGTACTTTATAGCACGATCTGCAAATCTTTTGTCTTTATCTTCACCTTTGTCTTTCTCTTCAAGTGACTAAATTTTCTAAGAGTTAACTGAAGTTCAAGAGTGAACTTCGGTATTGAGAAGTTGCTGAGGTGAGTTGTTGAAGGACTTGATCTTCTGTTAACTTTTGGTGTTGGTTGAAGGACTTGATCTTCTGTTAATCTTCTATGATCCGAGACTCTTCAGGACCGAAATTCACACTTGAATTTTGGTATCATCAATTCTTTATTTGGATTGATAATGTTCTATAGTTGACTTTCTGAAGAGTCACCGAATTTCATTGCTACACTTCGGTATCCAAGATCTTCTGATATTTGGATCATAACAACACATAAAATATTCAACACAACAATGATGATAATGTTTGTTCATCAATAACTATCAGTAGTAAAAGTTACACATGAACAAAACCAAAATATCAAAAGTGTTCAAACATTGTTTATCAAACATAAAAACCACGAAGTAAAGTTGGTCAACGATTCAACATTAACAATATTTATCTGATAAATTCTTTAAGAATTTACTTTTTGTGTTCATATGTCCAATACTCGATTCTAAAATAAGTTCACATCTTGAAAAATGTAAAACAATGTAGGAATATATATTTATTCTACAAGAATATAAGAATGTATCTAAAAGAATATATGAATACATCTTTATTCTACATGAATAAGTAAGTGTGTGTATGCCAAGTTTATCTATAATAGGGGAAATTGTATTATTGAATGTTATTCTTCTAATGTAGTTTAGTTTGTAGGATGTTATTTTTGCTTATGTCATTCTGCAAGATTAATGTTCTTTTGGATGCCATTCTGCCAGGAATGAATTTTTTGAAAAAAAGATGCTTTTGTCAATAATGAAGAATGACTAATTTGTGAAGAAGAAAAAAATATTATTGTGTTAAGAATGTCTGATTTTTTTAAAAGACATAATTATTTCGTCATTAATTTTTTCCTTTAATGGATTTATCTACTTCCCTAAAATTAGTTTCTTTTTTTTTTTCTCTACATAAAATGTCTATTTTACACTTTTGTAATCGTTTTTAAAACCATTTAATAATATAATAGATAATTACAATTATGTCATTCTAATCAACACCATTGATATTTCAAATTCTACACACCAGATTTCGTCTTACGACCACACAATAATTGTGATTCTTAATATAACTTAACCATATATATATATATATATATATATATATATATATATATATATATATATATATATATATATATATATATATATATATATATATATATATATATATATATGTATGTATGTATGTATGTATGTATGTATGTATGTATGTATGTATGTATGTATGTATGTATGTATGTATGTATGTATATACATACATATATATATATATATATATATATATATATATATATATATATATATATATATATATATATATATATATATATATATATATATATAGAGAGAGAGAGAGAGAGAGAGAGAGAGGATTGAGTGAGGACTCCAAAAATTGTGAGGATTATGAGAACAAATTTGGACCACTAATATTTAAAAATGTGTGGTTGATATTTAATGTGAAAATGTACAGACATTTTAAAAGTTTGGGGGGCTACTTGTATAAAAGTTAGAAGTAGTGGATGGATAAAGTAAATTAATAAGGGTAATATAGTAATTTGGACGAGACACACACGTACATTACGACACTTGTCATCTTCTGGTTTGTCGGGATTTTTCCCACTTTGTTTTTGGGCCATAACTTTTTTTTCTTTGTAACAAAAAAATCTGAAAAAACCAAAGTTCTTAAATTTAAATTCTCTATAAAACAAGAACCTTAATGAAAATTTGAAAAAATATTTTTTATTACTTTTTTATAATAAAATCTCTAAATGATATGAAAATTTGCGGAATCATTCCACACATTATATTAGTAGGTTTATAATTTCTTTTTAAAATAAGTTTTTTAAGTGTTTGTTTCTTAATTTTATGTAAAAACCCACCAAATTAACCAAAAAAAGATTTATTATCAAAAAATGTTATGAACAAAAAAATATTTTATGATTCAAACTTATTATTATTCAAAAATTAATATGATCCAAACTTATTATGATCCATGATTCAAACTTATAAATATTTATGATCCAAATTTCCAAACTTATTGTCATACATGATCCAAACTTGGAAACTCATTATGATCAATGATCCAAACATATTATGGTCCATGATAAAAAATATATCATGAATCATAATGTTATATAAAAAACTTTTAATATTTAAAACTTATTATGATCCAAAAATATTTTGAATCAAATCTTATAACGGTCTAAAATGTTACGATCTTAATATATATATAATTCCAAATCATATGATTTAAAATATTATAATCGAAATTGATAAGATTGAAAAACCCAAAGAAAAATCTAGAATGAGATAAGATAATTAAAAAAATAAAAAGTATATATAAAAAATGAAAAAAAATACATATAAAAAGCAAAACCGGGTACTATAGTATATAAAAAATTAATAAAAGATATAAACAATTAAAAATAAAAAAATAAAAAAATGCTAAGGCCGAGTACAATAAAAATAAAAAATATAACTTTTTTTGAAATAAATAAATAAAAATAAAAAACAAAAAAACAAAAAATTAGAAAAGTAGAAAAAAACAACTTAAATCACGTTGCATTAATGTGCGTCACATAGAATCGTAACATCGAGTCCCTAATGCGTTTCACGGACATGCGTCGCATGTGATCGAGTCACCTCGAAAGACAATGTTTGGTGTTTGTGCCCTCGTCGTCCTATATATATACTAGGCGAATGCTCGCGCGTTGTTGACGGCGTCTAGTAGTATCAAGTATTTTAGTCGTCGTTGAGCCCTATTCTGAGTGAATTATATCTCGTAAACTGTTATATTACTCACTTTTCGTGTCTAGTGCTTGTGTGTGAAAAAAGATATAAACAGGGGTTAAATGCGTACAAAATGAAGAGGTTTTGAAGGATGTCCACTTTCAGTCGAAAAGACACGCACGCCGCGGACTGAAGAGCACGCGCGTCGCGGAAAGTCAAGGATTTGATGATGAATTGAAATTCAAACAGCGAGAATCGGGGTTAGAGATAAGGTCGCGCCGCAGTTTTCACCCTTGCGCAACGCGATTGCTTCGAATTTTGCAACTGTAAATAGAGGCATCTCGTTCGTGTTACGGGAGCGAAGAACTGACCCAAAGGTGGAACCTAGGCTTCTTCGACTTGTGATATCGGATTTCAGTAGTTAGAAGTTGGTACTTTCATGTTTTACTTTCTTTTTCGTGTTTTCTAGTTTTGTTTATCGCTCGTTCCAACGGTTCTGGATTGTAGAATCTGTTTGGACGAGTTGGATCTGGATATTTTCAGAAGTCAGAACCATTCGACTTCTGGTTTTGGTTTTAGTTTATTGCAATCATTGAGTTTCAGTTATTTCGCGTTTTCGGTTTCGATTTACGTTCGTTTATTCGTTGGATGGTTTTATGGTATTGAGCACTTCTGATTTTATGAATTCACTTCTGAAACCAGATTGTGTAGTTGGTTGGGATTGAAGTTTGGATTTGTTTTGTTGGTTAATGCTAGTTTATCGTTTTGATAATTTTAGTTTATTCAAATTTTGGGAAGTGTATGGAACGCCACCAGCTATAGAGTGACACTATAGTTTGGTTAATTCTGACACATATTTCAACCACTTGACTCCCATGGATCGACCCTTACTTCCACTTAGCTAATGTGCTTGTAAAGTATAAATCTTCTATTTTTGATCGCATAACGACCCAGGCGTGTCAAATTTTGGCGCCGTTGCCTGGTAGTTGTGCGCTTGAAAGTATAGTGTTAGTGGTTTTTGTTTTCTGATTTTGATTTTAGTTTTTGGTAATTTAGTGATTTAGTTTTGGTTTTGACGGTCGTTTGCACTCGTGCATGCGTACACGTCGAGGTGAACAATCGTCACCTCTCCTTTTTGATTCTGAGATTGAACGAACTGCGTGTAGAAATCGTGTGCATAGGCGCTTGATCAATATGTGTCCAAATAATGTAGTAGTCGAAGATATTACCAATGATCCGTTAGGTGAGGTAATGGGGGCATCATCGTTTATACCCCCGGTTTTCGCAAAATTTAATATAGCTTCTACTAGTGCTAGTGGTGGTGTAGTTTTAGCCCCTGCACCCATACCATCATGCACTCAGGCTTTTGTTCCACCAGCGAGTCAACCAATTACCAACCCTGTTGGAAATCCTGCATCTGCAGTGCCGACATGGGGAGTGCTGACCCGAGATGGTACCCCACGTCCACGTCAGTCAATGCACGTTTCACAACCACAACCAGTCCCAGTTTTTAAACCTCAACCACCTATTATTCAACCTCAACCACAACCTCTAATACAACCACAAGTTCAACCACAACAACCGCCACAGCAACAGTACCAATACCCAGCTAGAGATCAAGGCTATGATGATAAAGATGAGGGTTGGATGCCAAACAACCCTGTCAATCAAAACTAGCAACGGAACCGAGGTCAGGGACCTCCGAGATGACAACAACAGCAATATCAGCAGCAAGGGCAACGATATTATAACAATGAGTTATATAATGATGGTAATTTCGTTCCTCCCTTGTACTTTGCTCAACCGATCGGGCAGTTGGTTGCGTCGCACTTCCAACCGTGGGAGTACGACGATGCATCGCGCATATACTTTCTAGATAATGCTGATAGTCAGGTAGAGATTAGACCTCAATTATTAGGTGTATTACCTGAGTTTAGAGGATACAAGCAGGACGATCCATATAATCATTTGTATGAATTCTTGACGACATCAAATGCTAACATTCCTAGGAACACCAATAGGAACATCTTTAGGTTAAGGTTATTTCCTTTCACCCTTAAAGATAAAGCCAAATATTGGTTCACGTCTCTGCAACCAAATAGTATTACAACATGGGAACAACTCAAGGCGAAATTTCTTCAAGAGTTTTATCCTGCCAGCAAGACATCCGAAATCAGTAGAGCAATACAGGATTTTCAGCAAAAACTGGGCAAGGCGTTTCACGATGCATTTGAAAGATTGAAGGAGTTAATGAAATCTTGTCTGCACCACGAATTCCAAGGTGGCAACTTGTTAAGTTCTTTTATGACGCGGTAGATACAACCAATCAAGCCATGATAAACGCGTCATCTAGTGGGACTATCATGATGAAAGATCCAGACGATGCTTGGAGATTTCTGGAACAACTGAGTAATGATTCCAAAACGAATTAGTCTGGAAGAAAACCAATCAGTACAGCAGCCGCAGTCGGAGCCGACAACGATTGGAAGAAGGAGGTCAAAAAGGAAATAAGAGATTTGAATAGGAAGTTCGATCGATTAATGGAAACTCTTCAACAAGGACCGCAGAATCAGCAAAATCATCAACAACGGCAGAGACCCCAGGAGGTCAACCGGGTATACGGTCAAGGCCAATACAACAACAACGAACGACCATACAGACCTTATAATCAAGGAGGTCAACAATATAATGGAAACAATCAACCTTACAACAATCATCAAAATAATTATCAAGGACCACCTTCCAACCAGCAAAGACAGTTCCAGGCTGTTAACAACAATGGTCTCAGTAGAAGCAACATCAGCAACAACGGGTCAACTACTACCAATAACAATCGTACCAATCCAGAAACCCAGGAAGAAATGATAGTGAAAATGTATGAAATCGTGAACACAAGTCAACAGCAAACGCAAGCCAATGCTAAGGCCATTGCTAACATGGAGAGACAGATTGCACAAATGGCTGAAGACCAAAGACGAAGAGATAATGGCAAGCTCCCGAGTAACACAGAGGTGAATCCGAATCATAATCAAAGAGCTGGAAAGGAGCACATCAATGTAGTGGAGGATTGCAGGCCCGAAAAGGTATGGAGAAAGGTCACGATGGAAGATTTGGTAGAAAACGAGAACAAGGACAAGGATGTCTAAAAAGATGAACAGTCAACTGAAGTTGGCATTAAGAGGAAAAAGAAAGCTGCAAGAATGAAAAGGAAGCAAAGTGCACCAAGTGGACCGTCCATTAATCAGCCTTTATGGGATGAATTAAAAAATGCTCCAGAAGATACAAGGATTCTCAAGGAAATGTGTAAAGAAAATGAAAAGATCAAGAAGCTGACACCAAAAACTGTGCGCCTCAAAGTCAAAGCAAGCGATGTATTGTTAGGTACGCTGCCTAAAAAGGAGAAAGATCCTGGTTCGCCATTGATTAGTATCACTGTAGGTGATGTGATTATTCGGAATACATTGTTAGACCTGGGCCAGCGTGAACATTTTACCTGGCTATTTATATGATAACTACAAGAACGAGGAATTGGAGCCCGCAAAAAACAGTTCTGCAACTGGCAGACCATTCCACAAAGGTTTCACGAGGCAAGTTCACAAATGTGATTGTCAAAGTGGGTTACTTTTTCTATCTGGTGGATTTCTTAGTCATGGAATACGAAAGTCAGGAAGATGCGCCGACATTGATTTTGGGACGTCTGTTTTGTTTTTGGCTACAGCTGGGGCTGTGATGGATTGCAAGATGGGATATATGGACATCAATTTTGGTACGATAAAACGAAGACTGAACATGTTCGGGTGCCCGATGACGCTGCCACCAGGGTATGATAGCCAGTATTTAAACAATAGACGGTTGATGGCACCAAGAGTGAATGGCAATGGTGGAAATCGAATGAAGGAGAATGAAAGTGAAAGTGAGGATGAAGAAATCCTCTAGAAAACGCAGGGAAGTCTGCTAACGACAGCTGATAAGCAGCAACTCTTCGATATGATGGAAGCCATGGAACGGAAGCACCAGGAATATGTAAGAGACACAAGGAATAGGGAATCAAAGGTGTTTCAGCTTCTGAATGCATAGCAACAATGGATTAACCAGGTAAGCGATAGGATGACATAGCTGACAACATTGATGGCCACAATCGTTCATGACATCACGCCAAAAATAGGAAAGCTTGTGCCAAAGAAAGAATGAAAATGATCTCGGTCTGACTGAAGATGTTAAACTTAGCGCTTGGTGGGAGGCAACCCATCCCGTAGGTAAGTTAGGTTCTGTTTTCTAGGTTAATTAGAAAAATTTATCCTCATCATTGCAGGAAATTACAGCTCGAAGCAAGTGTGGAGTCAATCGAAAAGAAATTGCAACAGTTGAATGGCACGACGCGGTAAAAGGAAAACCGTGCCGCACGCATATAAGCTAACCTGATGTGCAGGGGTTCGTTTTTGGGCGCGCGCCGCGTGTAAACCTTTATCTGTGCCGCGGAACTCGATCGGTCAGAAATCACCTTAACAGGTATGTCTTCTCCCTCGTTGCACCATTCTACCTACGTCGCGGTAAACAGATCATCCATCGATCACCCATTTTTCTCGTGTTTTCTCAAGTTTTCGTGTATCCACTACTAAGGTATGTGTCTAGAACTCATTATTTCAAGCTTACATATGTGTTGAAGTGAGTAAATCGAATCAAATAGTCGAAAATAGAAAAACTTATAAAAATCGGCAATGCCGACTCTTAGGGTGAGTTTTTTGCAAAATTCACACCCTAGGGACGCTAGTCCGTAGTTAGGATGCCCTGTAAATGCATTTGATTGAATCAAACAGGTGGAATTTGGAGGATTTTTCGCAGCAGTCAAACATCGCGACGCGGTAAATTCATACGCCGCGTCGCGCGTGTTGAAACGGCGCGTGGCTAACTGCAGCGCGCGATCAGGACTAATTTTGCAAAAAAAATTATGTTTTTGATTTTTGCATAGATGGCTCAGCAAGTCGATTATATGTCGGGTCATGAGTATCTTCGGTTTCCAAGATGTGCTCAAGGAGACCCACCACTACCAAGCTCGACTCCGGGAGATCAGCACACGTCCGGTCCTCCCAGCGATATGTTTGACCGAGCCCTGCTGACCGAGATGGGGCTTTGGGACCAGATACTGCCCTTCCTCCACCGCACATGACCCACCCGGATGGAGCATTCACATTCACCTGTCGGGGCTGGGAGCGACTGATGGCCACGTAGGACGACATCGCGTACAAGGAGCTCATGCTCGAGTTCTTTTCTACGTGTGTCTACACACCAACTTCACAGGAGCCCAGAGCCCACCTGGTCCGATTCAGGTTGGGAGGACAGATCCGGGAGTGCACTCTTCGAGAGTTTTCCAGGCAGACGAAGATTTATACGGAGGCGGAGATTGGCGGTGTTCATTTCCCGCCTTTCTTGACAGCCTGCTTTAGTGACCATCCACTGACATGCCTAGGTCGTTATGCGGTCAAAAATAGAAAATTTAACCTTACATGCACACTAGTATATTAGCAGTAAGGGTCGATCCGTGGGAGACAAGTGGTTGAAATATGTGTAAGAATAAACCAAACTATAGTGTCACTCTATAGTTGGCGGCGTTCCATACACTTCCCGAAAACCGATAAACAAAATACCAAAAACTAAAACTAGCATTAACCAAACTAACTTGCATTCAAACTCCAATCCAAACCAAACTAATTACTGTTTCCAGAAGTGTATTCCAGAAAAATTAGAAGCATTCAATCCAAACAAATAACCAAACAAACAATTAAACGAAAAACGGATATCGAAAACGCGAATTAACGAGAACCGAATGATTGCGTAAACCCAAACCAAATACAGAAGCCGAAGGTTCTGACTTCTGAAATAATCCAGATCCAACTTGTCCAAACAGATTCTACAATCCAGAATCGTTGAATTAAGTGATAAACAAAACTATAAAAATACGAACAAATAACTTAAACAAGAAAATACCAACTTATGACTACTAAAATTCGAAATCACGAGTCGAAGAAGCCTAGGTTTAACCTTTGGTCAGTTCTTCGCTCCAGAAACTCGACCTAGATGCCTCTATTTATAGTTGAAAAATCGAGTAACCCGCGCCGCGTATGGGTGAAAACCGCGGCGCGCCCTTATCTCTAACCCCATTTCTCGCTCTTTGAATTTCAAGTCGTCATCTGATCCTTGACTTTCCGTGACGCGCATGCTATTAAGGTCGCGGCGCGTGTGTCTTTTCGACTAAAAGTGAACCTCCTTCAAAAATTCTTCATTTTGTACGCCTTTTGCCCCTGTTTTATCCTTTTTTCACACACAAGCACTAGACACGAAAAGTGAGTAATCCCACAGTTTACGAGATATATTTCACTCAGAATAGGGCTCAACGACGACTAAAATACTTGACATTAGTAGGAGTCGTCAAACACCCCAGACTTGTGTCTTGCTTGTCCTCAAGCAAGTGAGTTTTTAACAAATTATAACTAAGAATCAAAGATTTTTGAATGCTTTCAGTTTCAAAGTCTATTGTCTCCAGAAGTTAGATTGAAAATGACTTTTGAAAACATGACCAAAATAGCCTTTGGAATTCACGACTTTCTAGAGAACCCTTGATTACAAATTTTCGGTACACAGAAGTGCACTTACTCATTCAGAATCTAAAGGCCGTTAAGGAACTATCCATGACTTTCGATGTTGTCCGTGTAACCAGCTTTCGAAAATACTATCCCATACCATACGATCTTAGATAGTAAGGTGCATAAGTACCCTTTCAGGCCACCCGTTTTAGACCTACCGGCTCGAACAACAATGGCCACTGATTGACATTTCCCTCCTAAATTCCAATCCTAAAATATTCCAAATCTAAAAATTTTTCCAACTCCTAAAAACTCAACTTATTTAACTAAACCGTAGCATGATAACTACTAAACAGTATCTCTTAAAAATACCAATGCTATAACACTCAAAAGCTATTTGTTTCAAAATTACAACTTCTTAAAAATTTTGAAAAACTGCTAAAAATTTCTGATATTTACTTGTTTTTCGCAAAAATTTCAAAAAAAAAACTCTTTCGACTGTCCCACACCCCACACTTAAAACCGTACAACGTCCCCGTTGTACATAAAAATATTTCAAAACAAGGGAGAAAGAGTAACCCCTTTAGGAATGGGAGAACTGCTTGTTGGAACTCATACGTGACAGGATAAAATTCGTACATCATGATTGACTGTCCGGAGTTGTGGCGCAACAGTGAACACACCGGTCAATGACAAGTGTAGGGGTACAATGACCACACACTTGCGTGAAAAAACCCCTCGGTGCATCTTGTTGGTACTTGCATACACAAACACTCACAAAACAAATTAAATGCAAAAAGCAAACAAAAATGTATACCACTAATGAGTTACGGTCTACCGCGTAGCGTGAGTTTGATGCGCGCGTCGCGGTAATTACGAAATTGTTTCCTCTATGTGATGTTGGAAATGACCGCGGCGTGTGCCATATGTAGTGCCGCGTCGCGGTAATTTCTGATTTTAAGACCATTTTCAAAAACCATTTGAATTCATTCCAGACATTTTAACCTAAATTTTACCATTTATTATTATTGTCTACTGACTTATTATTTGCCTAAACATTAATTCCTAAATTTACCAAAGAAATTGACCTAAACCTAAAAAAATCAAAAAGTCTAATAATTACACATCAATCTTTAATTGCGAGCCGTGTCTTCATCATCCTTTTCATTCGGCTCATACTCCTCGTCTTCTTCTAGATCTTCTTCCTCTTCTTCATCTTCGATCAACGACGGTTGATCCCGGGGTAGTGTTGAGATATTTTGTGATGAAGTGCTGATATATCCGAAGTCCTACCCATAAGAAACCCCGAAGTGAATAAACAAGAGGATACACCGAAGTCTGAAGACTCCGAAGTGCTGTGCATAAAAGATCCGAAGACTTCACAGCCTGTCCTCTTGTCTTTTGTGTGCACGCGTATAGTACAATACGTGTTGCATGAATCTTCTATCCTATTGGCTAGTACACTGATAGGATAGTCTCTGTAAAAGGTGTACTATTGGTATCACTGTTTCAGTATAAATATCAGTGATACCATACCGTGTCAAATGAGTGATTACAAGTTTAGTTTACGTAAATTGTATATCTCCAAGATAGAAAACCCAACTGTAAAACCAAAGTTCTAATCGAATCATTCGGCACATGTTATTCATATCTTATTGTTTAATTAAGCTCTGTTGCATTATCATTGTGTGATTGATCATGTAATTGATATCATATCTATATTTGTTCATCTATTCTCATATTTCAACACCCAACAAGTGGTATCAGAGTGAGTCAGCTCAAAAACCTGTTGATAGAGTTCGAATTCGTTTGCTTCAGCTCTAAATCTGAATCGATTCTCAGATTTAGTCTTCCGCAACTGTTGCAAATCTCTACCACCCATTTTTACTGAAAAGATCCTGTTGAAATACATCAAGATGGCTGATTCCACAGCAACTTATGCCAATATGCTTAACTATGCAAACCTCATCGGTTTAGCAACGAAGGCCCCTGTTCTAGTAACTTCTTACTACGATTATTGGGCTGGTCGAATGAAGGATTACCTTATAGGACTGGACAAAGATCTATGGAGGTCTGTGACTGAAGGTCCACACACAGACATTGCTGGTCGATTCGTTGTTCCTGACGGAGAAGAAGTTGTTGTTCTTAATGCTGCAGATATGAAAAAGCTTGAAAACGACGAGAGAGCCATGCGCGAACTGAGAAGTGGCTTGGGTCTCGATGTCAGCCACCACATTGCTGATGCAAAATCTGCAAAAGAGATGTGGGACAATCTCGAACTTCGTTTCAGAGGAGATAAAATTCTTCATACTAGCAAAGTTCAAGAAATCCTTGCAGACTTCGGGAACTTTAAGCAAGAAGAAAATGAGTCCTTAGAAGCCTGCTATGAACGTTTGAGCAACATGATTTACACACTCGATAAGTATGGGGAAACAAGAAGCCAACAAGAGATAAATATCAAATTTCTCTACAGTCTTCGCAAGGAATGGAGACCAATCATGCTCATGGTCAAATCCTATGAGAATATTGAGAAATACAAGCTGGCTGCCCTATACAATCTATTAAAATCACATGAACCTGATGTGGTAGGTCGAAGAAGTGAAATGGCTAGTTCTGGACCACTAGCTCTCGTGTCAAAAGAAGAGGAAGAATCAAGTGATGAAGACATTGCTGCCTACATGGTAGATGATAATGGAGATACTGTTGCTCTCTATGCCGCCAACAATCGAAGATTCAAGAAACCATTCCTCAAATACAACTCTGGAAAGCCATTTGTGAAAAACTTTAACAAATCAAACTTCAAATCCAAGCCCAAACCTGAAATGTACACTCCAAAGGAGGATAGCTTGAAACTGTCAACCCCGAAGCCATCTGAAAAACCGGCTTCGGAGTTATCCAAAGAGAAGTCCGAAGAGAAGAAAATCTCTGGTGATTCTGGTTATGATTGCAATTATTGTCATGGAAAGAATCATTTTGCAAAAGACTGCATGCTTCGGAAGCAAAATGAAAAGAAACCACAAGTAAAGGACGAAGCCTATTACGCAAGAAAAATGGAGGAAGTTAGAGTAAGGACCAAAGACCTAGCCTTAATGGCTGCTGATGATCGTCAAGGATCATATCAAGTTTGGTCTTCGGATTCAGATGACGACGAAGTGAGAAAGCCATCTCATAGTGCTTTCATGGCCTATGATGTCGATAAGAGCTTTCTACAAGACACTTCGGAAAAGTTGAATGAAGAAAAACTGATGGAGATTGAAGCGACTGCGGGTCTTGGATTTGTGACTTCGGAGGAACTGAAAATAACTGCTGCTAATACTCCAAAGACTTGGTTCGAAGACTCTTCTAATGATGATGAGGAAGTGTGCTTGATGGCAAATGACAACCGTTTGACAATCCCAGAACAGGTATCAAAACTTCTTTCATCTTTTAAAATTCCTACTTCTCAATCTGCTCTCATTATAAGTGAAATAACTCGTGATTGTTCTGTCATGCATAAATTACTCATTGATGCCAAAAATAGGGAAATACTCAGTGAACAGGAGCTTCTAAGCTTAAGGGGGAGAGTAGAGAACCTGAAGCTAGCATTAGAGAAATCTAATCTTAGAATCTCCTTGTTAGAAGAAAATAGAGAAAAATTTTTAAACAATCATGATGTAATCTTAAGACAGAGAAACATATTTTGTGAAACAGCCAAACGATTATATGCACATATTACGAGAATTTATCATTCAGCCGATGTTTGTAATGTCTAGCATAGACAACTATTGCCTTTTATTGAGTTTAAATTAAAGGAAGTCGATAGTATATCTTATGAATGTGAATCTATAGTATCAGGCTCCGAAGTTACTAATCCATCATATAAACATGGCCTGATATCTGTGGAAAAACATCTAACTGCTGATAAATTGCTGAAAATATTGCCTCAAGAGATTCCAATCCTGAATAAGGCTGTACCTCAAATTGAAACAGAGGAAAAAGAAATTGTCAATAACTTGTCTGAAAAGGATTCTGAAAGTGACTCGGACATGGAGGAGATTGATTGTTCCTCTTTGATTTTGTTAAAGTCATCCTCCATATCCGAATCGACCTCCGAAGACATCTCACAAATGTCTTCGGTGGACAAAGGAAAAACAAAAATGAATTGTGAATCAAAAATTCTTGAAACCAAAGAAACTTCAAATTTTAAACTTCAAATCACAGATGAATCTGTCTCTTACGATCAATATCTCAAGGATAACTCAAAAAGGATAGTCCATTTGGCATGTATCTATCCTAAGGTTTCTTACTTCAAAAACTTAATTTTTGTAAAACCCGTTAG
Organism: Cichorium intybus; assembly: GCA_023525715.1. Taxonomy (NCBI): domain Eukaryota; kingdom Viridiplantae; phylum Streptophyta; class Magnoliopsida; order Asterales; family Asteraceae; genus Cichorium; species Cichorium intybus. The sequence continues at coordinate 124,924,517 of CM042011.1, read as the reverse complement.
ATTATCCTTAATTGATAATGAATTGCAAAAACTTCTTGAAAAGGATAACTCCACAGTTACAAATGAAGGATTTTTCTCATCATCCAAAATGGTCGAGAATGAAATGAATGAGAAAATGGAAGTAAAAATAAATATAAGGAAACAAGAACTATACGGCCACAACGTATATAATCGTCTTTGTTTTGAAAAGGAGAAAGTGCCCAAAAACATGTCACACTTACTAAATCTCAAGAACGATGATCACATTTACATTAATCGAAACTACAAACAAATTCAGGTTGTGGAAAAACCCACAGTTCCGAAGATGGATGTATTGGAATTAATGGAATCTTGTGAATGTGTCCCCTTTTCACACAATCCTGAAAATGAAATTTCAAAATCAAAAGTTTCAACAAACAAAACTGCACTACAAGTTCTACAAAAACCAAAATCAGCAGTGGTGACTTCAAAACCAACTCAAAAACCCACTGTTGTTAATTCAAAAACTAAGCAAACCGTAAATCTTGTGAAAAGAAAAACTCCTTTTAGAGATTCGAAACAAAATGAAGCAATTGCTTCCACTTCTGGTACAAAGCCTGTTTGCTCAAAAATCTCAGAAGTTAAAAATCGAAATGAAAAACCAACCTTTACACCAACGAAACCTAACTTTCCAAATCCTAAATTTCGAAAACCGACGAAGAAAACATTTTCAAAAGGAAACAATCTGATAGATACATTCCACAAATGGCTGGACAACAATTTGGAAATGTTCAAGGATAAGGATCTCTCATTAAATGACTTTAAATTGGCATACGAAGAGTATCTTTGTACCTCTACGTTGTGTAGCTCAATTTCAACAAAGTCAAAAATGGAAATACCAAAACAAAATTGGAAAAGAAATGATCTTAAAGAAAACTTAACTGCAAAAACAAAAACCTCAAAATCTTCAAAATCCTCCAAATTAAAAATTTCCATTCAAAAATGGGTTCCGAAGTCTGTCACTCTGTCAGTCACTTCGGACTCATTAATTTTAACTACAGACTCTTCTGAATCCAGCTCAAACACTTCGGAATCATGCTCATTACATGAGGCTTCGGAGAATTTAATTAATTTAAATGCAAATGAAATCTCTGAAGAAGCCGTAGAAAAATGGATTCAAGAATCCTTTGCTTACCCTGAGGACCCAAGATTGATTGGGTACCAACTCCTTCTTGATTGATTGCAGGTTATGTCTGATGAGCGGTATGATTCAAAATGGTACATGGACAGTGGCTGCTCAAGACATATGACGGGGAGAAAGGAATATCTCAGGGATTACAGGAATTTAGATGATGCTGGAAACGTACGCTTTGGTAATAATGAAACATGTCCAATTCGGGGATATGGAAAAATAACAAATGGCCAATTCACTATCAACCGAGTAGCATTTGTTGAAGGATTAAAACATAATCTTGTGAGTATATCTCAATTGGTGGTTGGAACGGGAAACGCTGTAACTTTCAACAACCAAGGGAGTGTAATCACCAAAGAAGCAACAAACGAAGTCTTACTGAAATCATAAAGGAAGGGATCTATGTTTCCCTTAAATCTAAAGCCAGTTACCGGTGGGCAATCTCTATGTCTTCTCTCCAAAGCCAACTCCGACGTCAGCTGGTTATGGCACCGAAGACTTGCCCATCTGAACTTCAAAGATCTGAACAAGTTGGTGGCCATGGATTTGGTTCGAGGCATGCCAGCTCTCAAATTTAACAATGATTCCCTCTGCTCTGCATGTGAACATGGCAAACAGACAAAACAAAGACATCCTACAATGATCAACCCCAAAATCACCGAACCTCTTTCTGTTCTATACATAGATTTGTGTGGACAATCTGCAATAGAATCAATAGGTAAGAAGAAGTATATTATGGTTATCGTTGATGACTATTCAAGATTTACTTGGGTGTTGTTCCTCCGAAAAAAATCAGATGCAGCTGAAGAAATCATCAACTTTATAAAGAAAATGGAATTGATGCTCAACAAGAAAGTCCGAACTGTGCACAGTGACAACGGTTCGGAGTTTAAAAATCAGACTCTTGATGGATTCTTGAAAACAAAGGGGATTAACCACAATTTCTCAGCACCTTACACTCCTCAACAAAACGGTGTTGTAGAAAGAAGAAATCGCTCCCTGTGTGAAGCTGCAAGAACAATGCTCAACTTTGCAAATTTGCCAATGTACTTCTGGGCTGAAGCAATTTCTACTGCATGCTTTACTCAAAACAGATCCTACATCCACAAAAGATTCCATATTACACCTTACGAAGTACTCAACCGAAGAAAGCCAAATGTCAAATTCCTTCACATCTTTGGTTGTAGGTGTTTTATCTTAAACATGAAGGATCACTTAACCAAGTTCGATGACAAATCAGAAGAAGGCATCTTCCTTGGTTACTCTCAAGACTCAAAAGCCTACAGAGTCATGAACAAGAAAACTCGCAAAATCGAAGAAACCTTTAATCTAAGGTTTGATGACTACTACATCAAGAAGTCTTTGCATCCATTTCCTATGTCTTCAATCTTTCCAAACCCTGCTGTAGAAGCTGCTCAAATCACAACATTCGACACAGACTTCTCACTTTTATTTGATCAACCTGTAAGAGTTGTGGACTCCGAAGTCAGAGCACCAGACAACCATGAGTCCGAACTCTCCAAGCTCACAGACGGACCCGATGACTCTTCTACAAGTAGCATACAAAGACCATATTCTATTGAGGAAGAGTCATCTAACCAAAGTTTGAAGAATGTAAGTGTTGAGGGGGAGCCTTCAAACCGATGTGCTGGAAATTCAAGGACTGATGGTGAATCAATCGACAGTCCAGGAGGATCCAACACTCTTGTCTCTACTCCTCAATCAATCTCAAATATCATATCCATGTATCCAACAATCCAGGGGGAGCCAGAGATTGCCACTCCGAATTCAGCCACAACAATCGCTTCGGATAAAGCTACAACCTCTTCAACACCAACAAACGTCCAGAGGGAGCACATATCAAACTCAACCTCACAAATACACACACCACAAACCAACACAAATTCGAATAATCATTTGCTAATGGGTGATTTTCCCTCCACTTCGGGATATCCCTCAGACATTGAGGACATCGATGCTGAAGGACCTCCTGATTTTGATCCAAACTATCCTCCTTTGGACAAATGGATGAGAAATCATCCTCCATCACTTGTCATCGGTGACGTTCGAGATAAAGTACTGACTCGTGCACAACTTCACCAAAAGCAATCAGATCTCAACAAAAATTCTGAGTTGTGCATGTTCAATGTCTTTATCTCTAAGGTAGAACCTAAGAATGTCAAAGATGCATTTGATCACTCAGACTGGATTGAAGCAATGCAGTTGGAATTAGAAGAATTTGAAAGAAACAAAGTCTGGAGGCTAATTCCAAACCTGCAAATGCCTCAATTGTCGGTCTCAAATGGGTGTACCGTAACAAGCTAGACACCGAAGGCAACGTAGTTCGGAACAAAGCTAGGTTGGTTGTCAAGGGTTACTGTCAACAGGAGGGGATCGATTTTGAAGAAACTTTTGCTCCTGTTTCCAGACTCGAATCAGTTCGGATATTTTTAGCTTATGCTGCACACAAAAATTTTGATGTCTATCAAATGGATGTTAAATGTGCTTTTCTGAATGGTGATCTCGAGGAAACCGTTTTTGTTGAACAACCACCTGGTTTTGAAAGTAAAACTCATCCGAATTATTGTTATGTGCTAGACAAAGCAGTCTATGGTTTAAAACAAGCTCCAAGAGCTTGGTATGAAACCTTGACTAAATTTTTAAAAGAATCAAACTTTAAACAGGGATCAGTGGACCCAACACTTTTTAGAAAGAAAGTTGGATCTCACTTAATGTTAGTCCAAATTTATGTGGATGACATAATCTTTGGATCTACTGACCCCAATTTGTCAAAAGACTTTGAAAAACTGATGAAAAGCAAATTTCAAATGAGTATGATGGGAAAAATAAATTTTTTGCTTGGTTTACAAATCAAACAATCTAAGGAGGGGATATTCATCAATCAACAAAAATATACGAAGAGTCTGCTTGAACGCTTCGGAATGACTAACTGCTCCAAAGCAAAAGTTCCTTTGCCTGCAGGTACAAGGTTAAATCCATCTTTGGACAAACCAAAGACCGACATACAGCAATACCGAAGCATGATTGGATCATTGCTCTATCTTACAGCCAGTCGTCCTGACATCATGTTTGCAGTCTGTAATTGTGCAAGGTATCAGGCTGATCTAAGGGAACCTCACTTGGCTGCTGTTAAGACAATATTCTGATATCTTCATGGAACTACTGCTTATGGTCTGTGGTATCCAGCAAACTCTGGTTTCTACATTCAAGCATATTCAGACTCTAATATTGGTGGATGCTCTATTGATCGCAAGAGCATTTCAGGAGGTTGTCAATTCTTAGATGGAAAACTTATCAGTTGGCAATCCAAGAAACAAACTTGTGTCTCTATCTCCACCGCAGAGGCTGAATATGTAGCAGCTGCTGCATGCACTTCGCAGATCATTTGGATTCAAAGTCAATTGAAAGACTATGCCATTAACATGAGAAAAATTCCCTTGTTCTGTGACTCTCAAAGTGCAATTCGTATATGCCACAATCCGGTTCAACATTCCAAGACGAAGCATATACCTCTTCGCTACCACTTCATCAAAAGTCATGTTGAGGAGGGGAATATTGAGGTGCACTTTGTTCACACCACAGAACAATTGGCAGATATCTTCACAAAGGCTCTAAATGAAGAAGCATTCACAAGAATAGTTCGGGGACTTGGAATGATAGATGGATCAACTCTTCAATAAATTCCAGATTTGTTCACTCTTACTCTGTTCAGTAAATTTACAAAAAGAATAAACTCCGCAGACCCCCGAAGTCAATTTTGACTTCGGAGGTCATCGGAGAAAAACAAGCAAAAACACTTGCTACTTCACCGCAATATTCCGAAGTAAAATATCACTTCGGAGGTCTGCGGAACAAACTTTTCTTCAAAATAAATTCTTCAAATGCGAAAATCACTTGAACAAATGTTAACTTCATCCTTTATAGATAAAAATAAAGAATTGTTTAAGACTGAGGAAATTCAAAAACAAGAAAAATTTATACCAAACGAAAAGAAAATTCTGATGCAAATGACAAAGTTTGACTTTACTCTCATGAATTAACCAAGTAAAGGACAAAACTTTGATTTTAGATTCTGAAAATCATACCTTATTGCACTAAAAGGTATTTGGGAATCGACTTGAAACATTGGTAAGAAAACAGACTTCGAAATGAGGTCAAGGCTATTTTATACTTTGAAGCCTTGTTTGATTTCAATAACCTTAACATAATGTCTATTTCTAACCACCCTTCGAAACTTGACTCGCTTCAACTTCAAACTAATCATGTAGCCTCAAAACTACAAAGTATAATTCAAAGTGCTCCGAAGTTTTCCTCAAAAATAAAACCAACATCGTTTGATAAGCAAATTTAAATCTCTTTTCATTAAATGATACAAAATTGAACTATATGAAGATTTTCACTCACAAGGACTGTTTAAAACAAAAACAAAATGCACCAAAGAAAGAAAACATATGGTGATGTTCTTTATCTTCGGATAAGAAAAGAATAATAGAAAACAATTGTCAAAAGAAACAAAGACAAACAAAAATCAAAAGATAACCAAGGGAATGCAAAAGAAAAATCAGCATTCAAAAGCTTATTCTTCTGTTTTAAATAACAGTACAAGGAGCTCCTATAACATAGTCGACTACCTTGTAGAGGAATACGAACATTTCAAGTAGTCTATCTTAAATGATAAAGTAGGAGTGGTGTACGAAGCTCAAAGGCTTGTCATCTGAGCTTAGTATCCAAACACTTCAACTGATGAAATGGAATAAAATTTTCAAACGAATCTTCAAAACAATCCAATCATACCTTCTGAAACACTTCTGATGTTCAATTCATGAATGAAAACCTCTTTATATTTCAAATGCAAAGGATGTTATCTTTATTATATTTGAAAAATTTAAGGCACATAAGCACAACTATAAATATGTTTCCTAATGCGAAATCAAGTCAGTGATGGGGTAATTAGACTTATAAATTCATGACCGATATTGAATCAAACAACCTTCCAACTGAAAAATGGACTTCCAACATGATTCGAACGACTCTGAACATTAACTCGAACAAATCATCTTTTCATAATATTCATGAAAACTAAGGTTAAACGACATACTGCATCAGTCAAAATAAAATTCAAAAACTTATAGAAAAACAAAGAGAAAAACATATGGACTTCGGTACAGTGATGAACTCTTTGCAATCATTTGTCAATCACCGAAGTGATCGAACACTCTTCGGAGTCCATAGCAAATGCACCGAAGTGAGGAACTTTATGCTCCGAAGCGTATGCTCATAATTTTTCATAACTGCGAAGTCAATTAAATGTTCAAATGATTTCCACGTTTATGATAAATAACAGAGACAAACATTCCTTGAGTTTTAACTGTTTGCTTACAGCTGTCAATAAGAATTAAATGAAAAACATTAATCATAATGACGTCTCAAAAGATAACGGTTCAAATTTTGAATCATTATAACTGACAGCCGTATATTTCTCCTTTTTGCAGAGAAAGTGGGACGAGCAGGTGATGAGGTGTCTACTTTCTGCTGGACCATTTTAAACGTGCATTAAATGGCCTAGGGACCACGAATACTATATAAACTTTCCATCTCTTCTATCGCACTCTTTACGCAAACACAACTCTCATTTCTCTCAGAATTCTCTCTGTAAACACAACTCACTTAATCTTCTTCATTTTCATCAAACGTCCAACAATGGCTGCTGAAGGATCTTCTCAGACCACTGAAGCTATTTCAGTACCTGTTCTCAAAAGCCAGTCTGCAAATCTGGTACTACGCAACAACCTACAACTTTACCCTAAGCCCATCGATGCTCTTGTCGAATGCTTAAAGAGATCGATTCTTGGCTATGCCCTAACCTGCACACCATCGATTCCAGCAACACTTGTTCACAGGGAACACTACACCTCGAATGCTCTGTTCGACACGAACAATCATGTGAAGTCAGTATACTTTGAAACCATAGATGTAAATGGAAAAACTAAGAAAGTCCAACTTACCAAGGAGAAATTTGCTGAGGCTCTTCATCTTCCCATCTACGATCCTAAGGAGATTGTGACTCCTTCTGCTGAGCAACTCGTTGATATGTTCAACGAAATGGGGTACTTTCCTCAACTCGAGAAGATCAGCATGTTTAAGAAGAACCAACTGCCCGATCTGTGGAGATACTTCTTCAGTATCTTCCTCAGATGTCTTTCAGGAAGAACTTCAGGGCTATATTCTGCAAGTGTGGCCTTTCAGAGCCTACTCTTCGGAATCTACTATGATGTCAAAGTTCATTACGCCTCGATTCTATGGGCTGACTTCTGTTCACACATCAATCATAGTCTGAAGGGGACTGAAATTTCAAATGCTAGGTTCTGGGAAATTGTTGTTCATGCCCACTATCAAAAGATTGGATATGTGGCAGACCCCTCTCTTCCCGAAATGAGGTACACTCCAATCACTGTGTCCCCATTGGAGGATGAACCCGCAGTCTACTGTGCACAAATACCTATAGCTATGCTTTCCAAGGTTCCCATGGAGTGTAATGAAGTAAGCTCTTACCGCAATACTTTGGTGATCCCTTATCCAACTCGTGATTTGAGCAAGGAAACATCTGTTTTAGAAATTCCCAAGGGAAAAGGGAAAAAGAAGATGACTGGTGGACCAAGTGGTCCGAAGAAAGAAGAAAAGAAACGAAAGGCTTCGGTGAAAACCACACCGAAGAGAAAACAACCGAAGAGACAGAGGAAACTGATTCCTGTGGATGAGTCTTCGGACTCTGAAAGGACTCCATCCACAGTCCAAGAAGAACAACAAGAAGAAGAAGAACATATTGTAAACCAACATCCTCCATCTCCATTATAAAACATCCAAACCCCCAACACCACCGCAAACAACTGTCCCTCCATCATCACCAAAATCAACCAGACCTGACACACCTCCACATACAATTCCTCCTCCACCTCCACCAACAACTGCTCCTCCAACTTCCAAAATACCTGTCTCTGGTATCGACTTCTCTTTACCAGAGTTTGACTTACCCATATCACCACCAAGACAAAACCCCACTTAGGCAGCACTCTTCGAAGCCTTTCACATGGCTCCCTTGAGTGTTGAAGGAGCATCAGAAGAAGACCTACCGGATGAAGGCTTTGTACTAATGAAACAGTACAAAGTCCTCAACTCCAAGCTTGACACTCTTATTCAAGCTCAAACAGGATTTGACCCCACAAAACCAACCATTGGTGACATCTCCGAAGAGATAGAGTCTTTGGAGTTCACTCTATCCAAAGAAATAAAGGAGTCTGTCGATTGTCTTGAGAAGAAGCTCTTGGATGAACAAAATAAGATCCAATCTTCCTTCGAAAAGAAGTTGGAATCCGCTGTCACCTCCATCAACAAGAAGGTTGATGCTCCCATTTAGAAGACCGATAAAACAAACTCCGAAGTCATGAAAACCCTGCAAGGACTTCGGAGTGAAATCCAGCAAAGTACCAAGCTTGAAAAACAGCTTGATGAGGCTAGAGCAAAAATTGAAGAGCTCACTGCCGCACAAACCACTTCGGATGTCACTAAATTTACAGAGGAACTGCAACGAACAAATGCAGCTCTCACACAAGATTTGATTACAAAGTTGAGAGTTGCACTTCAACCTCTGATAAATTTCTCTGACAGATTGTCTAGGCCGCAGGGCATGCCTAGACAGATCCCTGCAGCCACAGCAGGTCCTACAACCTCAACCATCATAACCACTGGCATGGGTGCTAGTGGATCGGCTGGAGCTGGAAGCTCAACAGACCGATCACTAGAAAACATTATTGCCCCACACATGGAAGAAATATATAAAGCCAGGCGAGCAGATTACAATTTGATGATCAAAATAAATGAATTTGCTCGAGATAATGGTGAATGGACCGTTGAGACAATCAAGCTATTTGGATTTCAAAATCCAAATGTACTTAACAGACTTCCTCTTCGGAGTTTTGCAATTGTTGACTCTGAAGACATCCAGCTTGACATTCCATTCAATCCGAAGACCTTCGCTTTCCTTCAATTCGTCTCTTCGGTGCCAGAGGATCAGAAAGCAAGTTTTTGGACAAACAAAATAAACTTTCATGCCAAATACATTCAACGGCAGAGCTATGTTTGGAGCCTGAACAAGATAAAGAAAATCATTTCAATTAAAGAAGCTGATGTCTATTTGGGCTTCAGAAATTATGAATTTCTTGTTCTAAGGGGGGCAGACGAAGTTGAATCCAGGTTTTCAATTGCAGATTTCCCAATCATGAATCCTATGGACTTCATCCAGATTCTTGATCTTCTACGAAGCGGGGGTGCTGCTCATGCTGAAATGTCTGCCTTTGCTATCAAAAATCACATACTGGGCTTCCTCAACAATTATCTTCTCCGGTTTGCAAAGCATGACCTGGAGCTATGTTCCTACTACAGACAACCTTTGAACACTCCTCCTGTTGTAGTTCGGAACATAACAAGATTCAAGAATGGAGAAATCTTGGACGAACCATATGGCGTAGTCTTCAAAGGACTTCGAAATGAAACCGAAGTCACAATTAAGTTCTTTGATATAGACTACATTGGCCTCCATCCCTCCTCCTTCATCACAGGGATGATTTCTCATGTGAACGTCTGCCATGCAAATTCCACTGAGAAAAAGAAGAAGTTCATAGATCATATGAACTGGTATCTTGCAGTGAGAAAGACTCTGAAGCGGGCATACAAGAGAAACTTTCGAGTATAGGCTTCGGATGCACTTCACACAAAGGGGGAGATTGTTGAGATATTTTGTGATGAAGTGCTGATATATCCGAAGTCCTACCCATAAGAAACCCCGAAGTGAATAAACAAGAGGAGACACCGAAGTCTGAAGACTCCGAAGTGCTGTGCATAAAAGATCCGAAGACTTCACAGCCTGTCCTCTTGTCTTTTGTGTGCACGCGTATAGTACAATACGTGTTGCATTAATCTTCTATCCTATTGGCTAGTACACTGATAGGATAGTCTCTGTAAAAGGTGTACTATTGGTATCACTGATTCAGTATAAATATCAGTGATACCATACCGTGTCAAATGAGTGATTACAAGTTTAGTTTACGTAAATTGTATATCTCCAAGATAGAAAACCCAACTGTAAAACCAAAGTTCTAATCGAATCATTCGGCACATGTTATTCATATCTTATTGTTTAATTAAGCTCTGTTGCATTATCATTGTGTGATTGATCGTGTAATTGATATCATATCTATATTTGTTCATCTATTCTCATATTTCAACACCCAACAGGTAGGTCACTCTTGAAATCGTCCATGTACTTCCTTGTGCAATCAGCCACCCACAACACTTGATTTTGGATATTTTGAGTGTTGCAGATAGTTTCATGGATCTCCACAGATAGGGTATTGTACTCGTATCATTGCGCTTTCGTGGACCGATGCATTGCATTAATTTCATTCACCAGAAAGCGAAGATCTGGATCTGCGAGGGTAGTGTGTGCCGGGAGGCTTCCCGATATGCGGGACCGCTTTGTCGATTTCACATCTACAGTAGGTGGCTCGTGACGGAGGACCGGAAATGGCGAGCGGCAAACTGAAACCATGTCATCATCAATATACACAACCTCCCTCGAGGTTGTGGTAGGCGGGCTGAAGGGGACAGCGGGGATCTCAGTCAAGTTACGGGTGTCGGTAGGTGACAACAACCCGTAGGAACGCGCAAGGCGCGTGACAAAGTGACCTCCCCCGACTGCTATAAACTCCAGAGGCGTGCCGGACACTCTTTTGAAGTAATCTGTGATGAGATAAGGCACGTTACAGACCTCCAGCATTGCAATCAACGACCACATGAAGTACAGGTCGTGATAAGTAACCCGATCCGCGTCGACTCGAGGCCAGAACATCGTACATATGAGGCGGTGGAGCATGCGGTGCGACGGCAGATGCATGTGACCCTCGAGAACCGTATTCGTGTGATAACACGTAGATGAATCGTCACCCCAAAAAATCAGCATAAGAGAGGGAATCGCTCGGGTCCTTAGCGGCCAACCTTAAGAAAGGCGCGAAGCCTTCCCCATCAACCTCCGCCTGCGTATAAATACCAAGACGGACCCCAAACTTCGTAAGGCTGCATGTCCGATTCAAGTTCCCTAGCCAGAACATGATAGTGTCGGGATCGTCAATGCCCAGCGGTTCCCAATCGAAGTTGAATGTGCCGAGAAACTCGAGGAGAGGCTCACGGTACACTAGCTCGTTCATGTGGAACACCGCGTCGAATGCCTGATAGGTAAAAGTGAGCGCGTTGTCTTCGTACCCTTGCTGAGTCAACCATGGATCAAGGGTCTCCAAAATTCCGGAATCGGGGGTCAACTCCCAGTTGACCACTTGTGCTGGTAAGATCCGTTTTCGTGAAAGAACCGCCTCTCGATCGAGAAACTAACGGCGAACGAAGCTGGAGGTGTATACTGGCACTGAAAGCCAATTGATACCACTAGAACTATCGTGAGAAGACATTATCCTGCAGAATTCAACAAAAATTTTCATAATTAGCTACTGTTTAGCGTCACCCACGGCGTGGTAATTGCTACCCATGTCGCGCTTTTACGAATGTTCAACCTCGCGTCGCCTGTGATGATACGACGCGGCACGGCATATGAAACTAAGAACAGAATCGATCAATTGACACTTCTACAGCGTAAATTCGCAATTCTAACTTCTGGGTTTTGTTGCAATTAATATTATGGATCGTTTAACAATGCACATTCATATTCAGAAGCATCAATTCACAGTTGCAGAAGTAATTCTATGAACAAGAAAAATTGAAAAGAAGGGAGAATTTGGAACACTTACTTGAGTTGGAGATTAAAGGACTGAAGCAATTAAGATCATGAAGTTGCACGGAATCAGATTATGGTGAAAAAGGCTCCAGAATTTACAGTTTATTTTTATACAAGTATGAGGATTTGGGTGTTTTTCAAACTCTGTTCGTGGTTTTTCAATCATTTATTTTTATACAAGTATGAGGATTTTGGGTGTTTTTCAAACTCTGTTCGTGGTTATATTGAAATTCAAATTCTGATAAGCCCGCGACGCGGTTTTATAACCACCGCGATGCGAGTGCCATTTTCAGCTTTATCTCAAATCGCAAATTAAAATACTCACGCGGGGCGGTTTTACGAGTTCCGCGTCGTGTATTTATAGGATTCCAAAATTCTCAAAATGACCCCACACTTATTCTTTTCTTACCATAATTGATTACCAAAAAATTAAAGTACAAAATTTACAAGGATCGGGTTGCCTCCCGACAAGCACTAAGTTTAACGTATTCAGCCAGAGGTTCATTTACCTAGTTACGGCTCGTATTCGGGTTTGTCTGTCACGAGCTCGACTATTTTCACCTCCAATTTCTGGAACGTACCTGAAATGACATAGGGTTTTAACCTATGTCTGTTTACTTTGAATGGTGGTCCTCCCTTGAAATTTCGGATTTCCACAGCACTATATTCTGTGACACTAATGACCTCGTAAAGTCCATTCCACTTGATCCGTAACTTCCCAGGAAAAATCTTCAGTCTTGAATTGTAAAGCCACACTTTTTGCCTTACTGCGAATGTCTTTAGCTTGAGCTTGGCATCATGATATTTTTTCAGCTTGGACTTGTAAGTGGCCGCATTCTCATATGCTTCATCACGTAGATCTTCCAACTCAGACAGTTGCAACTTCCGCTCTTTCCCAGCTGCATCATAGTCAAGATTAACTTGCTTGGTTGCCCACAATTCTCGATTAGTCAGCTCCACAGGCAAATGGCATCCCTTTCCATAAACCAACCGATAAGGTATGGTCCCAATTGGCGTCTTATAAGCTGTCATGTATGCCCAAAGCAGATTGTCTAACCGTTGTGACCAATCCTTCCTGTCTGTCTTCATAGTTTTCTGTAGTATCTCCTTGATTTGACGATTTGAAAATTCCACCTAACCACTTGTCCGCGGATGATAAGGTGTAGCAATCCGATGGTTGACCCTATAATGTCTTAGTAACCGTCCGAATTTGAAGTTCTTGAAATGCGACCCCCCATCACTAATGATCACTCTCGGCACTCCACGCCAAGTAAATATATTCTTCTTGACGAACTTGCATACCACATGATGATCATTAGCGCGTGTTGCCTCAGCTTCAATCCATTTGGAGACGTAATCCACAGCTACTAAGATGTAAACATACCCTTGCAAAGTGGGAAACGGTCCCATGAAGTCAATACCCCAAATATCAAAGATGTCTACAACTAGAATAGGATTCAATGGCATCTGATCTCGTTTCGAGATGTTACCCAATTGTTGACAATTTATTCATTCGTTTGCTTTTTTGTACGCATCCTTGAATATTGGGGGTAATACAGTTCTGATTCCAAGATCTTATACACTGTCTTCTTTTCACAAAAACTGTAACGCACCAAAATTTGTCCCTTTTTTTTAAAGCGCATTAATACCAAAAGCGCATTAACACCAAAAACACATTAACGCCAAAAGTGCATTAACGCCAAAAGCCCATTAACGCTAAAAGCACAATAGCTGGTGTAGTATTTTATAAAGCTCGGTATTGAAAAATCTCATATTTCGAAAACCGTGTTTCTTTATAGAACACATTGTCAAGCTTTAAAAACTTTTCTCATGACCTCGTGTCATGTCTTAAAAATTTGGTCCCAACAAAAACAATAAAGTTGTACAAATGTTTGAACAACTACGGGGGTTACAACTTCATATCAAACTAAACCATATAAAGCAAGTTAAGATTACAAACGAGTTCATCAGCCAAGGTTCACTCCATCTAAGATCCAATTTCTTCGGGTCATCTACTTGCTTCTATCTCTCATGTCTAGAACCTCGGGTACATGGCATAAAATAAAATACGTAAGATGAAAACGTCTCGTGAGCTACATGGGTTTGGACACAAAACATTTATAACATAACATATGTCATTTTCAAAATCTTTTTCTTTTAAAGCCTTTCATAAAATGTTTGACATTATTAATCTTTCATTTCTTAAACTTGACTGGTATTCAAACACATTAGGATTTTTTTTATACTTAGGGCCTTAATCACTCTTGGTGATACCCGAAGTCTATACTGAGATGGTAAGAACATAATCAAACCACCTCAGCATCTTATCACATGCTTTTACTGGTATCTCAACATGCCTTATTTTTATACTTAGGATAATCACGTTTGGTGATATCCCAAGTCTATACTAACATGAAAAGAACACAACCAGTCCATCTTATCATCATGTGTTTTAGGACATCTACTTCGCGAAGGGGAAGTACCACCCTAGTAGACTCTATATTCCCTTATGGGAACATCATGGTCCGGGCAAGAGCATTTCCATTGCTTCACATTGTTGAATATTTCTTGTCTCAAATACCAGTCATTCAAAATCATAACATTGCTAGTTATCAAAACATTCATTCGCAAATACATTAAGGCTAGATTTCGAAACATTCTTTAATAACAATATATGGCTCATTGCCAAAACATTCTTTCATAACTTTCATAGGCTAAACGCCAAAACATTCTTTCATAACTTTCATAGGGTAAATGCCAAAACATAACTTTCATAGAGGCTAAACGCCAAAACATAACTTTCATAAGTTTCAAAACTTTCATAGGCTAAACGACAAAACATAACTTTCATAGGCTAAACGCCAAAAACATACTTTCAAATCTTTATGACTTAATGCCAAAACATACTTTTCAAACATAGTAGGCTTAATGCCAAAAACATAATTTCATAACATTATTCGACTTAATGTCAAATCGTACTTTTCTTGTGTATGATACGTACGAGATCGCCCACAGGGAACTCGCAAACCACGGGTTTAACATGATTTCCAATTAGGGCAATCATTTGCAAAAAGACCAAACTGCCCCTCCATTGAATGCCTTAGAATAATTTCCATCTCTTGTTTATTATTTTTCCCCAACTTTACACGGACGTAACTTCTTCATGTGATGTCCGATTTCCGCAAACCTTATACATTTAGAAAGACGGGAATGAGGTTAAAAACTTTCCCCTACTAACTTAAAATTGAATCTTAATAGATTTTCCGATATCAACCCTTGAAAATGACCATTTGGTCATTGTTGTCACTTTTAGGCCATTTTAAATCCTTCATATCTCCTTCGTTATAAGTCCAAATGACCTGAATCTTTTTCCTATATTCTTGTTATCTCAATTATTACCAAAGTATCCTTGATGACTTTTTCTCATTTCCATTTATATTTTGAGATATTAAATTTTAAAGATTTAGCGATAAATGTTTCACTTTTAGTCATTTATTCCCAATTGTGCCTTCATGTCATTAACTCCTGTTTCTAAATGAAGTAATATCTCACATAGACTTAATAAAGGGTCTTAAAACATAAGATTCCATGTTTATGCTTTCCTTACCCATTTCGTCTATCTATAACACGTTTAAGTGTTAAATTACATGTTATATGCGTAAATAATTTTTTTCGGCTGTCACAATTATCTACCCCTTAAACGGATTGCATCCTCAGAATCACTTATATGATAATGGGCTTCACTTACAACAACATAGACCAACAAAATAACTTCTTACTAAGTCACTATTAAGGGTGTGACTTCTAGTCGTCATTGCTTTGAGAAGTTCTTATAGTAGTCATCCCTTTTATATCACTTAATCTTCATTTCTAGTGTTTCCTGTACTTAACTCATTATCCCTAAGATGTATTCCCATTAGAGGCCTTGACAACTTCTTTACTTTATATGTCATAGAAAGTTTGACTTTTGCCAAAAGTCAACTTGTTATCCAATTAATTTCTCTTAATTACTTGTCATCGAAGCATAAATGATTCCCTAACATAATTGTTCTCCCACAATGGAGTGTACTAATATCCATATAATAGATGCCTGACTATTTACTCAAAATAGCATTCTGCTTTGTCATTCTTACTTACCCGCCAGTAATAAGGCCTTATCTCCTTGAGTCCTTCCTTCCTTCACGCCCTTTTATCTTAAGTGACTTTGACTTACAGATTAGATAAACCATAATAGCAGTTCATCATGATACACAAATCACCTACATGCTTTCGTCAATTACCCATTTAATCCTTAAACTTTACTAAGTTCCAAGTTTCATTGACCGGTTCAATTGGTCATCACGTTTCTTGCATTACTGCAGTGGTGTTACCATAGATGATTAGATAATCATCTATTTTCCATTATTTACACACATACTAGAAGATCAATCACTATCCATGACCCTTGCATCAAATAACTGCCTTTAAAATTCTTAATCATCCTTCCTAATTCGGGGATTCGTAGCTAATTGACTCTCGACATCCCCGATCAAGCTTCCATTCTCTAGATGCATCCAATATGATCGAGATCTTTACTTGGACATCTCAGTCTTCTAGAGTCAGCAACAGCCGACAATCAATTTCTACTTCACGATCACGGTCCGCTCGACCCCTAAACGTGTAATACTCGCGTGGTTCGTGCGACGATCTACTTCAATATAAGGATAGAATCCCTTACATCATCATCCCTTTGATGACCTGCTCATTTTAGTATCCTATTACGTCTTTCATTGACTCCTAATCTTCCGTTACATTGGATTCATCAAATTCTTAGACTTGAATTTGCATTATTCCATCAATAAGACCGTTCATGTGGTTAAGCACCCATGGTCCTCCCATCTACCCCTTAAAAGAAAATGTAGGGCATTTTCGTTTAAGGTCCGACCCTCGACATTATTCCACACATTAATAATCTATGTCCTTTTGCCTATTCTTACTTTTCATGATCTCATGATAACCTTTTGACACAATTAAAATGTTAGATTCCATTAGTTCTTTACTAACTCCATACAGGATTATTTGAGACTACCAAGTCATCTGGATCAATTAGCTTTCAAATCAAAGGTCACCTTTGTGACAATCATCTCTTGATGAGGAAACACTAATCTCATTAGAGTCCTCGAAATGCCTACCTAATTATCATCCTTTACGTGCTAAATCTAGCACAATAATCATGATAATCTTATTTCTTCATAAATAATTCCAATGCTCTTTGTAAGTTGTGAATTAACAACTTGCATTCCGAACTACTGTCATTAACTATCGAGTAGACATGTCGTACCTTCATTGTCTAGCCATGTTAATGCATCGACTTCATCCAGAATCTAGCTTCGGGCAGCAAAAAGCCCCCTTAGGAACAGTTAAGAATCTTCAAAAAGTCCACCACACTTTAAGCTACCAACCTTGACACTAAGCTTAAAACATTTATTATGTCATAATCAATCATTCCAAACATGAAATCTTCTGTACCCTTGCACATAACTTAAGTTCATATGAACATTGAAGCTATAATAGGGTATAATACTTGAAATTTCGTACCTTTCTTACTCTTCCATTTTCATTTCTTTCCCCAGTTGGCATTTCACTTGTCATTTTATCTGTTAAGTCATCATACTTACAACTTAATATCTTTTATCATCCTTCATATGCTTTTACTCGTTATACTCCTTTAGGCTCAGAAGTCATAACTTCCCATTTCTTGACTATTTTGCTCTTTCTTATCTTTATTCTTTACTATCATCTTGGGTTCTTTGTCTAGTACTTGATTAGGCATTTTACTTTCATTTTCTAACCAACATACATAATCGTAGCTTTTAATACCCATACTTAAATCCTCTGGTTGTCCATGGGAGACACCAAGTTACTTCCTTCAATCTATCTTCTTTACCTTTTCATACAATCATTGTATTTGTCTCAAATTACAAAATCCAGCTCACTTCCGTTTACGTTTCCAGCTAGGTGTTTTCATACCTCTTTCTTATAGGAGTTTTATTCATACATGTAACCATACTTTCCAATCTTACTTTACTTTAGTCATCATAGTGACATGAATTAGTTATTTATTTCATATTCGTGATTCATGTCCGTTAGACAACGGAGTTCTTAGCTACACAAGCTTGAAATTATTTGTATAACATAGTTACCTTTCTTTTGTTTCATATGTCTTCAATGGATTGGTATATTACATATTAATCATACATTTCTTAGTGATTTCCTTCATACGTCCTTTTGTTCTTATATGGATACTTTATAAGGGTAGCCAACTCATGCAAAGTATCTCAGCTGCCTTAATTGATCCAATTTGAGTTTTCCTAACTCCATTGCACATACTCTTTATATTACCTTTAATACTTTTAGTTATACTTGATTTTATCACATAGGTATAATACTCCTATGTCATTCAACCTTTCCTCATATATATCTTACTAGATTCCCGTGATTCCATCATGATTCAACCAAACTCAAATACATATCCTGTGATTATGATAATACGGGCCCATATTATCATAACCACCTATACGTATTTAATTCTGGCGTCACCACTAGGTCTCCTGGTCCACTTGTTCAGTTAACTTGCAATACTACATAATATATACGGTTAACATGTATTAGGGAATCTCATTGTTCATAAGTAAGTACTTGCATAAATGTGCATAATTATAGAAAATAAACACATAATTTCCCTAATTATCCAGCCTTATCTTAGAGTCAACAGTCTAACCACCCTATAGGTATGCAACCTATCTTAGGATCTTAGGTTCAACAACCTATCTAACGATACATCCTATCATGATCCTTATTTTTCTGCTTACGCTCTTATCTTAAGTCTGTATTCCCACTTCATCCTCACACAGTTTAAGCCTAGGTTCGAGTATCGACACCTAATTTCTTAAACTATGGCTATGATACCAACTTGTAACGCCCCAAAATTTGTCCCTTTTTTTAAAGCGCATTAACGCCAAAAGCGCAATAACGCTAAAAGCCCAATAGCCAGTGTAGTATTTTATAAAACTCGGTATTGAAAAATCTCATATTTCGAAAATCGTGTTTCTTTATAGAACAAATTGTCAAGCTTTAAAAACTTTTCTCATGACCTCGTGTCATGTCTTAAAAATTTGGTCTCAACAAAAAGGGCTAATAACATAAAAACCACTGTAGTTTGGCCAAAATTTGGTTTAAGCACTATATTTTTTTTTCCAAAAAAACCACTCATACTTTCAAAAAAATTCGTAAAAACCACTCATATTTTCAAAAAGATACATTGCGACCACTATAACAAATAAAAGTCAAAATTTTATGTCGCCAACTCGCAACACTTCTTACCCTCGTCACATTCAAAATTAAGTTGATTCATTTGGATACTCTATGCATTCACAAAGCGGCCGAAAAGCGGCACTTACGATAATCAAAATTACATGTAGACAACTTTATGTATCATTTTCACTGCAATGAAGTTCCAATATTTGTTTCAAATGTCGATAAGAAACTTTTCACATAATATTTTGAAGAAAATAATGCTTAAAATTTATAAAATAAAATGAACAGTGGTCAATATGAATTTTTTTGAAAGTACGAGTGGTTTTAATGGAACAAAATAAAATATAGTGGTTAAACCGGAATTTTGGGCAAATTACAGTGGTATTTATGTTATTAACCCCAACAAAAACAATAAATGTTTGAACAACTACGGGGGTTACAACCAATGTTTAAACAACTACGTGGGTTACAACTTCATATCAAACTAAACCATAGAAAGCAAGTTAGGATTACAAACCAGTTTATCAGCCAAGGTTCACTCCATCTAAGATTCAATTTCTTCGGGTCATCTACTTGCTTCTATCTCTCATGTCTAGGACCTGGAATACATGACATAAAATAAAATACGTAAGACGAAAACGTCTCGTGAGCTACATGGGTTTGGACACAAAACATTTATAACATAACATATGTCATTTTCAAAATCTTTGTAACCAAATCATATCATAACACTTGCTGTTAAAATCATTATAACTGAAACGTATCATCGTTTTGCTTTTAAAGCCTTTCATAAAATGTTTGACATTATAAAAATTTCATTTCTTAAACTTGACTAGTATTCAAACACATTAGAATTTTTTTATACTTAGGGCCTTAATCACTCTTGGTGATACCCCAAGTCTATACTGAGATGGTAAGAACATAATCAAACCACCTCAACATCTTATCACATGCTTTGACTGGTATCTCAACATGCTTTATTTTTATACTTAGGATAATCACGTTTGGTGATATCCCAAGTCTATATTAAGATGAAAAGAACACAATCAGTCCATCTTAGCATCATGTGTTTTAGGACATCTACTTCGCGAAGGGGAATGTACCACCCCAGTAGACTCCTCTATATTCCCTTATGGGAACATCATGGCCCGGGCAAGAGCATTTCCATTGCTTCACATTGTTAAATATATCTTGTCTCAAATACCAGTCATTCAAAAACATAACATTGCTAGTTATCAAAACATTCATTCGCAAATACATTAAGGCTAGATGCCGAAACATTCTTTCATAACAATATATGGCTCATTGCCAAAACATTCTTTCATAACTTTCATAGGCTAAACGCCAAAACATAACTTTCATAGAGGCTAAACGCTAAAACGTAACTTTCATAACTTTTATAAGTTTCAAAACTTTCATAGGCTAAACGCCAAAACATAACTTTCATAGGCTAAACGCCAAAAACATACTTTCAAATCTTTATGGCTTAATGCCAAAACATACTTTTCAAACATAGTAGGCTTAATGCCAAAAACATAATTTCATAACATTATTCGACTCAATGTCAAATCGTACTTTCAAAACATAGTGGCTTCATGCCAAATCATACTTTCAAACATAGTATAAGACTTTCATAATTATGTCATAGGTAGATAAACTTGCATATCATTTTATATTTGAAAGTCACATAAAACTATATAAACATTTTGCCATGTACCTTATAGTGGGAAAAAGCCACATGTACTCACTTTAGTAGCCAGGTACGTCTAGCTACATTAATCCACATAACTTTAGGCAACATTGCTTCCAAGCGTCCTTCAATCTCTATTAATCTAATAAAATTTAGAACTTATTAGACAACTAAACATACAGTAATTGTCTAATCATATTTATTCTACTACTAGCCATCAACTAATTGCATTCCCATGACTAAGAATGAGTCTCAAAGCATATCAACCCCTTTTGGACAATTTTACCCTTTTTATCCCATGTTGACAACTTAGTCCAAAAGTCGTGTAAACTTTTGTTTAAGTCATTGTTATATAACCCAACAATGTACCAATAGTGTTTTGAACATGTATCAAGCTTTATGGAACTTTTAAACCACTTTTCGTTTTGACACTTTTTAACCGTTTTCTCATTTAGGCATCCTACTTTGCCTAATTGTGTTTTCTCGGGTTTTAACATGTAATTTTAGTAACTTTATAATTCTAACATACTTATAAAACACTACCAGTTGCTTAGATGTCAAAACATATCTTGTTTTACTATTTTATTCCATTTTTGGCAAATTTTCCGTTATAATTATAAAAATAAGAATTATTTTAAACATCACACTTTTTACATATTTTGTTTCCAAAACCACCCAACAACTCATAAATGTTGATATAAATTCATTTCATGCCCTCATGAGCTCGTATTTGCTTAAACGACAACTTTTTAGTTTGACCGTTTCCAATAAAGTCATTTTTAGGCTTAACAAAAGCTCAACTTTTCTTGACCCAAACATTCAACTTCCTTTTTAATATAGCATAATAACAAAGTCTTGGGTCGTTTCTCAAACTTTCATTTATTAGACTTAAAACGACAATTTAACCAAAAATAGTCTAATTATAGTCTTTTTAGAACACAATGGTGTTTTACACGATGTTTAATCAAGTACTTGTATTTCCAATTCAATGTTACCATTTTGTAGTATAACCATGTCTCATAAATCATACTTTAACTAGTTTCTTGATCACAAGCATCATTTTCCACTTATGTCCCATTTTAGACTTTTACCAAAGTCAAATTCATCCATCTTTTGCCATTTTATTATTATCTAGCAAACTAACTTCATATTGTTGATTCTTTGGTGTTTTTTTAACTTATCACATATAGCATTTCATATATCCAAACCCAATTTCCCATAAGACAAGCCAATTCCAAGTAATTTGATTTTTTTTGTCCATTGTTTGACTTTGAGAGAAAAGTCAAAGCTGTCAAATTTTCAAACATCAATTTACATACTTTTAGTAATATTATGATTCCAACTTAATTATAATGCATCTAGCAATGTTCATATATTCATACCATCTTCAACATGTGTCCAACAAATCAACAATTTCTAACCTTCGTTAAAGAATTCATGTCATATTTTAAATTTGTAACTTCAAACTTGAACATGCAATACAAGTCTTGAACCGAAATTTGTATCTATTTTTGTTATTCAACAATATTAACTTATGACAAAAATCCATTCTGAAGAATCCTAGCAACTCCCACAATTCCTTTTTCAAATTGGGTACATCAACAACTAAATTCGACATGCATTCAGCTTCTGAGTTCCAATTTCAGAAATGTATTAGGAATCAAGAGAATACCTTCAAATTTGATCCTCATTCCAGAAATACAAGAATAGCAATTGCCCTAACAGAAATCGGGTGAACAGTGCTCATTCCTGACCACCGTCGCCATCACCGGCGACTCGTCGCCGTCTGCGTCCTCCGATTGTCGCCGGCAGCAGCAATGGCTGCTGCCATTCTCGTCCTCTCTTCCATCCTTTGCTTCTGCCCCTGGTTTAATTCACGCACCCACGCACACTTGCAACAACAATTATCGTTCTTCCCTTCTCTCGATCTCACCTTGCTCGATTTCTCTATTTCTCGCGACCTCCTTCTCTCTCTCGATCTCTCTTCATTCTTTTCTTTTTCCTGATTTTATTTTGCCATTTTTTTTCTTTTCTTGTGTTTGATACGCATGAGATCGCCCACAGGGAACTCGCAAACCATGGGTTTAACCTGATTTCTAATTGGGGCAATCATTTGCAAAAAGACCAAACTGCCCCTCCATTGAATGCCTTTGAATAATTTCCATCTCTTGTTTATTAATTCTCCCTAACTTTACATGGACTTAACTTCTTCATGTGATGTCCAATTTCCGCAAACCTTATACATTTAGAAAGACGGGAATGAGATTAACAACTTTCCCCTACTAACTTAAAATTGAATCTTAATAGATTTTCCGATATCAACCCTTGAAAATGACCAGTTAATCATTTTTGTCACTTTTGGGCCATTTTAAATCCTTCATATCTCCTTCGTTATATGTCCAAATGACCTGAATCTTTTTCCTATATTCTTTTTATCTCAATTATTACCAAAGTATCCTTGATGACTTTTTCTTATTTCCATTTAGATTTTGAGATATTAAATTTTAAAGATTCAGCGATAAATGTTTCACTTTTAGTCATTTATTACCAATTGTGCCTTCATGTCATTAAGTCCTGTTTCTAAATGAAGTAATATCTCACATAGACTTAATAAACGGTCTTAAAACATAATATTTCATGTTTATGCTTTCCTTACCCATTTCGTCCATCCATAACACGTTTAAGTGTTAAATTACATCTTATATGCGTAAATAATTTTTTTCGGCTGTCACAAAAATGTCCCCCACAAGTAGATACATGACAGTGATCCAACACTTCATGAATTTCGCTATCAGGGACACAACGACAAATTATTTGATCTTCCCCTACTTTAAAAAGGTCTGGATCGTCCCATATAAATCTCCTTGCATATGTATAGAATTGCTTCTATCTTTGCTTCGTCCAATGTGTAGGCATTGCTCCAGTTGCCAAAAAGTTGACATAATTTGCATACCAAGGTGTGGCATTTACTTCCAGCAGTTGCTCATCAGGGAAGGTGTCTTGTATTCCCATTTCCAGTCCTTCTGTTGGTAATCTTGATAAGTGGTCGGCTACCACATTTTCCGTTCCCTTCTTGTCCTTTATCTCCACATCAAACTCCTGAAGTAAAAGAATCCATCATATTAATCTCGGCTTTGACTCCTTTTTCGCCAACAAATGTCGAACTGCGCTATGATCAGTGTAGACCAGAACCTTCGATCCCCAAATGTATGATCTAAACTTGTCCAGGGCGAAAACCATAGCGAGTAATTCCTTTTCTGTCGTGGTGTAATTTAACTGAGCTTCTGAAAAGGTTTTACTTGCATAGCATATGACCACTGGTTTCTTATCGATTCATTGCCAAATACTGCACCAACAGCATAATCGCTCGCATCACACATAATTTCAAAAGGTTTAGTCCAATCGGGTGGCTTCAAAATGGGTGCTTCAACCAACTTGTTTTTCAGAATATTGAAGGCTTTGACACATTCCTTATCAAAAACAAATGGTGCGTCCTTCAGCAGGAGGCCACAGAGCGGTTTGAAAATTGTACTGAAGTCCTTGATAAATCTCCTATAAAATCCTGCATGCCCCAAAAATGATCTAACTCCTTTCACCGATGTTGGTGGTGGCAACATAGAGGTCACATTAACTTTTGCTCCGTCCACTTCAAATCCTATTTCAAAAACCACATGTCCTAAGACAATACCTTCCCTCACCATGAAATGACTCTTTTCCCAACTCAACACCAAGTTAGACTCCACACATCGCTCCAGAACGTTTTATAACTGATTCAAGCATGCTTCAAAGGATGAACCAAAGATGGAGAAATCGTCCATGAAGATCTCAAGAGCTTCTCCTATCATGTCTGAGAAGATTGCCATCATAGATCTTTGAAACGTGGTTGGCGCATTAAACAAGCCGAATGACATCCTTCTAAATGTGAAAGTGCCATAAGGACAAGTGAACGTCGTTTTCGCTTGATCTTCTGGGTGGATTGCAATTTGATTGTAACCTGAATATCCGTCCAAGAAACAATAATATTTCTGTCCCGCTAGCTTCTCCACTATCTGATCAATGAATGGCAATGGAAAGTGATCTTTGGATGTGGCAGCATTGAGTTTCGTATAATCGATACACACTCTCCACCCGGTTACTGGTCTTGTGGATACTTGATCGCCATCTTTAGTTTCTACCACTGTGATTCTCAACTTTTTTGGTACCGTTTGTGTAGGGCTGACCCATTTGCTATCTGAAATTGGGTAGATGATTCCTGCATCTAACCATTTTAAAACTTCTTTCTTCACGACTTCACAGAAATTAGGATTTAGCCGGCGTTGCGTGTCTCTGGCGGGTTTAGTTTCTTCCTTGGTGATAATGCGATTCATACACGTGGTGGAACTAATTCCCTTCAGATCCGCAATTGTCTATCCAATGGCTTCTTTATTCTTAGACAAAACCCCCAATAATGATTTCTCATGTTCTTCTATCAAGTCAGCTGATAGAATCACCGAAAAACTTTCATTTTCGCCTAAGAAT
Organism: Cichorium intybus; assembly: GCA_023525715.1. NCBI lineage: Eukaryota > Viridiplantae > Streptophyta > Magnoliopsida > Asterales > Asteraceae > Cichorium > Cichorium intybus. The sequence goes on along the minus strand of CM042011.1, from coordinate 124,899,005 downwards.
ACGTATTTGAGGTGGGATGGCAGGGGTTTGACGTGGGTGGCTCTTGAAGTGAAGGCTTTAACATCTTTGGAATCTCGGCTGGCAGTTTGTCTACTTGTAAACATTCCTCATATTTTGATTCCTCTTCTTTTTCTTCTTCCTAATGGTCTTTTCGGCTTGTATCTTCTTCTTTAGGGAATTCTATCACTTCTTGTTGTAATAATTCAGGCGTATATTGTTGTACCAATTCATCTATGATGTCGACCTCATAACATTCCTCCTTTTCCATCGTGCTTCCATTTGCATTGAATATGTTGATTCACAATTGTTGGTGCCCAAAGGAAATCCCCATTTCTCCAGTGCCACAGTCAATATTTGCATTTGTTGTAGCTAGAAACGGTCACCCAAGAATAATTGTAGGTTGTTCCTCCTTGGCTACCTGACGAGTGTCCAAAACTAAGAAGTCTGCTGGGTAATAAAAGTCTCCAACCTTGATGATAACATCTGAAAGCATCCCCCGTGGAATTTTTGTAGATTTGTTGACAAGCTGTAAAATAACATCCGTGGATCTCAATGTACCAAATTCATGCTTGTCGAAAAGTTGCCCTAGGAGGATATTCACACTTGCACCTAAATCCAGTAAAGCTTTTTTGATGTGAACATTTCCCAAATCCACTGAAATGAGAGGAGCTCTTGGGTCCTTCATTTTGGGAGGCAATGTATCCATGATTATCGAACTGACATACTCAATCAACTCGATCTTTTTCGGAAGGTGAGAGAGAATCTGTTTCTTATGGATGCACATGTCCTTCAAAAACTTTGCGTAAGTAGGAACTTCTTTAATCAGCTTGACCAGCGGAATGTTGACCTTTATTTGACTAAATAGCTCCCACATATCCTCCGCTTGTGGTCCTTTCTTTCCATACGGTTTATTCCTCGGCTTTTCCAGAGCTGCAGGAAAAGGAGCTGAACTACTAGTCTCCCCCTTCTCCCATTTACTTTCAGGTTCCTTATTTTTCTCTTGCACCTCTTTTTCCTTCTTCTCAAACTCTTCCTTTTAATCAAAAACAATCTCTACATCACTATCTTCTTCAAGTGGTGGAGCAAGAACCTTGTTGTCCACCTTCTTGCCACTTCTCAATGTAATTACTTCATTCACTTGTTCCTTTTGAGGTTGCATCTTTTCCTTCTTCTCTTGTTCTCTTTCTTTCTCAATCTTTTGAAGTTGAGTTCCCAATCTTCGTAATACCTGAGTATTTGCATCTTCCGCTTCCATAAGCTTAATCAAGATTTCATAAATTTCCTTTGTATTGTTATTTGCATCTCCTTCTCTTGGTGTTGACTTCATGTTTTGTTGTCTCCCTTGCGGTTGCCTAATGTCTCTTTGCTGGTTATTCCTAAATGGACGAGGTGTGTTGTGAAACTGCCCATATTCATGAATTTGACTGACTTCCTCGTGTGTCATAGTACAATCTGTGCAACCATAACCTACTTCGCCACAATTATTACAGATAGTCTTACCATGCAATACATACGCCTCTTTTTCCTTCTGAAGTCTTGTAAGAAGCTGATTGAACTTTTTCGTGACGGTGCTTAGCTCAGCTTGAATCTCCTTTTTCCATTTATTCTCAGCTTCCATGATTGCTACAAATGTTGTTCTATCCTTTATAGGTCCACTTGCTTTCGAGCCATGGCTCAATTGTTCCAAAAATCTCCAAACATCGTCTGGATCTTGCATCATGATCGTCCCACTAGATGAAGCGTTGATCATGGCTTGGTTGGTCGTATCTACCCCGTCGAAAAAGAATTTAACAAGTTGCCACCATGGAAACTCATGGTGCGGATAGGATCGCATCAGTTCTTTCAATCTTTCGAATGCGTCGTGTAACGCCTCTCCTGACTTTTGCTGAAAATCCTGTATTGCTCTCCTGATTTCTGTAGTCTTGCTGGCAGGATAAAACTCTTGGAGGAATTTCGCCTTAAGTTGTTCCCATGTTGTGATACTATTTGGTTGCAGGGACGTGAACTAATACTTAGCTTTATCTTTAAGAGTAAAAGGAAATAACCTTAACCCAAAAATGTTCCTATTGGTGTTCCTAGGAATATTAGCATTTTCTATCGCCAAGAACTCATACAAATGCTTATATTGATCATCCTGCTTGTATCCTCTAAACTCAGTTAATACTCCTAATAATTGAGGTCTAATTTCTACCTGACTATCAGCATTATCTGGAAAATATATGGGCGAGGCGTCATCGTACTCCCGCAGTTGGAATTGCGATGCAACCGACTGCCCGGTCGGTTGAGCAAAGTATAAGGGAGGAACGAAATTACCATCATTATATAACTCGTTGTTATAATATCGTTGTCCTTGCTGCTGATGTTGCTGTTGGTATCTCTCGGAGGTCCCTGACCTTGGTTCCATTGTTGATTTTGCTGCACAGGTTTGTTCGGCATCCAGCCTTCATCCTCATCATCATATCCTGGATCTCCATCTTGATACTGGTATTGTTGTGGTTGTGGCTGTTGTGGTTGTATTTGGGGTTGAGGTTGAGGTTGTTGTTGTGGTATGGGTTGAAAAGGTGGTTGAGGTTTATAAATGGGTGGTTGCTGTTGAGAAACTTGTACTGGCTGACATGGACGTGGGGTACAACCTCGGGTTGGCACTCCCCAAGTCAACACAGCAGATTCAGGGTTTCCAACAGGGTTGGTAATTGGTTGACTCAAAGGTGAAACAGTAGGCTGAGTGCATGATGGTATGGGTGCAGGGGCTAAAACTGCACCACCCCTAGCACTAGTAGAACCTATATGAAATTCTGATGAAACTGGGGGTACAAATGATGCTTCCCCCATTACCTCGCCCGTTGGCTCATTGGTAATGTCCTCGACTACTACATTATCTAGACTCATATTGATCAAGCGCCTACGCACACGATTTCTGCGCGGTTCGTTTAATCACAGAATCAAACAAAAGAGGTGACGATTGTTCACCTCGACGCGTACGCATGCACAAGTGCAAACGACCGTCAAAAACAAAAACCAAATTGCTAAATCAACTAAATAACCAAAAGCTAAAATCAAAATCAGAAAACAAACCACTGACACTATATCTTAAGCGCACAACTCCCCGGCAACGACGCCAAAATTTGACACGCCTAGGTCGTTATGCGGTCAAAAATAGAAAATTTAACCTTACACACACTAGTATAGTAGCAGTAAGGGTCGATCCGTGGGAGTCAAGTGGTTGAAATATATGTCAGAATAAACTAAACTATAGTCTCACTCTATAGTTGACGGCGTTCCATACACTTCCCAAAAATCGATAAAACGAAATACCGAAAACTAAAACTAGCATTAACCAAACTAACTTGCATTCAAACTCCAATCCAAACCAAACTACTTACTGATTCCAGAAGTATATTTCGGAAAAATTAGAAGTATTCAATCCAAACAAATAACCAAACAAACAATTAAACGAAAAACAGAAATCGAAAATGCGAATTAACGAGAACCGAATGATTGCATAAACCCAAACCAAAAACAGAAGCCGAAGATTCTGACTTCTGAAATAATCCAAATCCAACTTGTCCAAACAGATTCTACAATCTAGAATCTTTGAATCAAGCGATAAACAAAACTATAAAAATACGAACAAATAAGTAAAACAAGAAAATACCAACTTATGACTATTGAAATTAGAAATCACGAGTCGAAGAAGCCTAGGTTCAATCTTTGGGTCAGTTCTTCACTCTAGAAACTCGACCTAGATGCCTCTATTTATAGTTAAAAAATCGAGCAATCTGGGCCGCGTATGGGTAAAAACCGCGGCGCACCCTTATCTCTAACCCCGTTTCTCGCTCTTTGAATTTCAAGTCGTCATCTGATCCTTGACTTTCTGCAACGCGCGTGCTCTTAAGGTCGCGGTGTGCGTGTCTTTTCGACTGAAAGTGAACTTCCTTCAAAACTTCTTCATTTTGTACGCCTTTAGCCCCTGTTTTATCCTTTTTTCACACACAAGCACTAGACACGAAAAGTGAGTAATACCACAGTTTACGAGATATATTTCACTCAGAATAGAGCTCAACGACGACTAAAATACTTCATATTACTAAGCGTCATCATCCACAGAGAGAGGCAGACGAGGTTCTTTGGGCAGAGTTGTCCAACGAGCATTTTGATGCTGGCGGGGCCAAGGAGAGCCAGTTCCGCGCCCCACTACACCGACTGATGCACCGGATCATATCCACCTCCATTACATACAGGAGGGGGTGTGAGAAGGTGTCACGTGATGACATGTACTACATGTGGGTCCTCTCAGAACCAAGCAGGTTCCTCAACCTGTCATTTATATTGGCGGTTTCTTTGATGTCCCGAGCCATGGGCTCAACCGCCAGGAGCCCTATGGATGGTGGGCATTACATCACACGCTTGGCCCGATCCTACGGCATAATCACTGCCAATGTTCTGTCCCACCTGGCCCCGACACCACCCACTCATGCGGAGGGACGATATCTGGAGAACATGAAAGTTCTCTAGCAACTGAGACAGGGTCTGTACCGGGTGCGACTGACGATTGAGCCGATTGCATGTCCAGTCGGTCAGCAGGCGCCAACACAGCCCCTACCCCAGGACGAGCCGGAGGATGAGGAGGATGATGAGGAGGAGCAGAGCCGGAGGATGAGGAGGAGGAGCAGCTGTTGCACCGACCCGCCCAGCGTAGGAGAGTGGAGGCACCAGTTCAGCCACCACCGCAGCCACATCCAACACCTCAGCCGTAGACGTGCAGGCTGCCTTGCGGGATCTTAATGCGAGGATGGCGTGCATGGAGGTTCAGCAGCGCTGGATGGCAGAGACACAGCGGATGATTATGCTCCAGCTACACATTGAGGATATACCACCATTCCCTCCTGGATTTCATGATGACGAGGCTGGTCCATCCGGGACGCAGCATGGTGATGATTGATTGTATATTTTTCTTTTGATCTTTTGAAAACATTGTACATAACTTACTACTATGATATTTGTTTTTGATTTTTGCGTTTAATGTTCGTTTTTGAGTTTTGTATGCAAGTACCAACAAAATCCACTGAGGAGTTGTATCACGCAAGTGTGGGGTCATTATGTTGGGTTAGGTGTCTAAGCCATGACTAATAATTAGTATTTACCTAATTAATAGTAGCAAAGTCCATTTGGGTTGCCCTCATAGCTGGAGGTTTGGTAGAAAGTTCAGTAGAGAGAATGATTGATTTATTATATGATTAATAAATCAATAGAAATAAAAGAAATAGTTTGTTAATATATTATGGTGATAATATATTAATTAGAAACTATATTATTTGATTAATAATTAATCAGGAATTAATTGGATTAATTTTTGTGGCATTAATTAGATAAATCAAGAGGACAGGGGCTAAAGTTGTTCCAACTCAATAGTTGAATTGAACACGGGCGGCGCGCGCGTACCAATAATCCGAAAAATGGCTTAGAGATAGGGTTTATCTCAGTTTGAAAGTCAAACGAGGTTTATCTCTTAGGGCTGTCTGGTAGCCTATAAATAGGGACACCTGGACCTCATAAATCAGCGTTATTCTCTCCTATTCTCTCTGGAATTTTCGGAACCCTCCCCTCCTACTCCCTGGGTGTGACTTCATTTGATGCAAGATATTTTTGTTGCTTTGCTTCCAAGAAAAACCTAAAGGTTAGTTTTTTCTGATTTTATTCTTTAGTAATTTTCTTATTGGCCTTTTAGGAAATATTTATATGTTCAATAGAAGAAAACATAGATCCTCATAGGTTGCATGTAAAATTAGAGTTTTAGTTCATAGATTTGCCTAAAACTTTTCAGTGGTATCAGAACTTTTGGTTGTTTTCTTGTTGAATAGTTATAACAGTTTTCCTAAAATTAGGGTTTGAAGCTTATAAACCCTAAATGGCCTGATCAATTTTTGGATTAGGGTTTTGAAAATCCTAGCCCATCCCCTCTATGATTTTCGAAATTTTGATTAGGGTTTAGAAGGTTTTCTATTTTTGGTAAATTTAATTATTTAATTAAATGGATAACCTTAAACCCATTTATTTGGTTTTTCGAAAAACTAAGGGGTTTAAGATAGGTTGAAATTAATTTGATTAATTTGTGAAACCTATCTTGATTTAATTAATTTAATTAATTGTTAAATTAAAAGATAAATTAAATCATTTAAAGTATTAAATTTAATTTTAAATTTAATAGTTAAATTTTCGAAAATTAAAAGATTAAACCAGGAATATTTTAAAAGGTTTAAAACACATCTTATATATATTATAATTAAAATTTAATATTATATGTATAAGATAAATTGGTTAGTCAAATCAATAGTAGGCCTCATTCACGAAGTTGATCTATAAAGAGGGTATAAGGAGACTGTCTATAAAATGATAGTCTAATGGGTGTCCACTCTCACCCACCGCTCTCCTGATCAGCGGAGGATCGTTAGCCGAACGGGTTTGATAGGACCACGTAATCTCATTAAAAGTATAATGATATTAATCAAAGTACTAGAACAGTTTTATAAAATCCCAATCTAGTTACTTTAGATAAAATGTGAATTGATGCTAATCCATGAAATTGCGCATTGCACTTTATGAAACATTGGTGGAGCGTGTGTGCTTTACCGGGACACCAATAGGAGTTCATAAAGAGTGGCAATGGGTTCTCAAATGTTATCATTGTTTATGGAGCGTGTGTGGTTTACCAGCACATCAATTAGAGATGGTAATTGATCTTGAGAGTACCAAGCTAATTTGCATGGTTATTCACACCCTGTTTGTGATCCTCGGTATACCAGTCACAAACAGTGGGGCATATCCGAGATTAAAAATGCTATTGAACGGTTCAATAAATCTCAAAAGAAACTAGGAATTCCATTAATAATATGATTATTTTTCTGCGGTGGAATTGGCTGAATCGTCATTCGCCTACCTTTATAAAATTTACAATTAGATTACGGCATCCCACTTCTATATTGTGAATTGTTATAGTTGGGTCCTAGCCTTATTATTATATTTGGTTAATATTAAGGGTCATATATGTATCTAATTAAAACTACCTTCTTTTATAGATGTCTTCTGCTGACCAATCCGTTCCCCACTCAAAATCCATAATGTCACTTCGATCCTCTCGTTATGTTCCAAAGTGCAATTGGATGGCACGAACTATAACGACTGGATCAGAAACATCAAGATGGCTCTGAGGTTTGAGAACAAAGAATATGTTCTCGAGACTGAGCTAGTTGAAATTGACCCAGATACTGCTACTCCCGAGGAAATTGCCTCATACCAAAAACATTCTGATGATGTGAACAAAGTTGCCTGCATCATGATTGCTACAATGAACCCTAAATTACAAAGGATCTATGAGGATTACTGGCCCTTTGAGATGCACAAAGAGCTGGCGGAAAAGTTTCACAAGCAAGAGCGTATCGAGAGACGCGAAGTGGTAAAAGCCTTCACTAACGGCAAGCCTAAGGATAGAGAGTCCATCTGCACCTCACGTGCAAAGGATTCAAGGTTACGTGGAGAGGCTGAGGAAGCTTGAGATGCCTGTTCATGAGGACTTAGCCGTTGACATAGTGCTAAACTCCTTACCGAGTTCTTATGACCAGTTCACACTGGCGTATCATTTGAACAACAATCAGGCCACCTTGGCTGAGTTACATCGCATGCTTCGTACTGCTGAAGACGGGATGAAGGGTAAAAGTGTACTCTCAGTTAGCCAGCCCGTCTTGGCAATTGGAAGTGGCAAGGGAAAGAAAAAGAAGGGCCCTCCCAATCAGAATTGGAGGGAAAAGGTTCATGTCAGGTCATCCAGCAATGGCCCGAGACCCAAGTCTTCCGGCATTCCTCACGTTGCCAACCCCAAAGATGCCGACTGCTTTTATTGCAAAGAAAAGGGTCATTGAAAGAGAAGCTGTCTGAAATACTTGCAGGATGTCAAGGATGGCAAAGTGAAGCCAACGACAGCAGGTATGTACACTATCTCTAAAAACTCACCATCTTCCAGTTCTTGGGTCCTTGATACATGATGTGGTTTTCACATATGTTCTGATTTGTAGGGCCTAAAGGAAAGCAGGAAGGTGGAGTACGGTAGATTGAACCTGATCATGGGAAATAGGAGATCGTCGCCTGTTACCAAGATCGGTGTCTATAGTTTAGTGCTTAGTAGTGATGTTAGTTTAGACTTAATAAATTGTTGCTATTCGCCAGAAATGGCAAAAAACACAATTTCATTTCATGCATTGTTCAAACAAGGTTTTCAGTATTCTTTTGACAATTTGAATGGTTCAATTTCTGTTTTTAAGAATGGATTTTTTTTTTTGAAGCTTTACCTTGTTCTGGTGTGTATGAAACAGTGACATGTGTTGACAATTTAGGAAATAGTGTATTGAATATTGATTCTTCTAGTGGTGTAGAAAAGGCATGCTTGTGGCATAGTCGCCTTGGGCACATCAGCAAGAAACGCATCGCCCAACTCCAAAAGGATGGAGTGTTGGAATCTTTCAACCTCAAGTCGGATGATGTATGTGAATCTTGTCTGTTGGGCAAGATGACTAAATCACCTTTCAAAGGGTCTTTTTAAAGAGGTGAACGTCTGTTGGACATCATACACACAGATGTGTGTGGTCCCTTCAGATCAACCACAAAGGATGGCACGCGGTTCTACATGACCTTTACTGACGATTATAGTAGATATGGATATATATACTTAATCAAGCACAAGTCAGACACTTTTGAAAAGTTCAAAGAGTTCAAAAACGAAGTTGAGAATCAATTGGGCAGGAAGATAAAGATGCTTAGATCCGACAGAGGCGGTGAGTATCTTAATATCGAGTTCCTAGACTATCTAAAGGAATGTGGAATAGTTTCACAGTTGACACCTCCCAGAACACCACAGTTGAACGGTGTTGCCGAGAGGCGTAACCGAACCCTGTTGGACATGGTTCGTTCCATGATGAGTCGAGCTTCGCTTCCCATCCACTTCTGGGGGTATGCCTTAGAGACTGCCGCCCACATACTCAATCTTGTCCCAACTAAGAAGGTTGCTAAAACATCTCATGAGATGTGGACGGGGAAAGTTCCCTCGTTAGCACATATCAAAGTCTGGGGTTTTGAGGCTTTCGTTAGACGAGAGACTCACGACAAACTCGCAGAAAGAAGTGAGAGGTGTATTTTCATTGGATACCCCCAAACAGTCTTTTGGATACTTGTTCTACAGACCAAGCGAGGACGTGGTCTTTGTAGCTAGACGAGGAGTATTTCGAGAGAGAGAGCTCATATTCAAAGAGGACAGTGGGAGTACCATTGATCTTGAAGAAATTCAATAGACATCAGATAACGCAACCTTAGGAGAAACTAGCAACCAACAAGAGGAAGAAGTTCATGTTGGTCCGACTGATGTATCCTTACCTCTTAGGCGCTCCGGTAGAGTTAGCATACCACCCGAGTTTTATGGTTTCCATATAACTACGGATGGGGACACGTTTGTCAGTGATAGGACACTGATAAATTTGGATGAGCCAGCTAACTACCGGGAAGCAGTGGCGGGCCACGAGTCTGCCAACTAGAAAGAGGCAATGGATAGCGAGATCAAGTCCATGTATGACAATCAAGTTTAGAAATTGGTTGACAATATACCGGGTCGAAAGACAGTTGGGTGCAAGTGGATCTTCAAAAAGAAGACCGACATAGATGGAAAGGTACACACTTTCAAGGCAAGACTGGTTGCGAAGTGCTTTACTGAAACCCCGAGGGTTGACTCTGACGAGACCTTCTCACCAGTGGCCAAGATAAAGTCTATCAGAATTATGTTGGCCATAGCTGCATTTCATGACTATGAAATTTGGCAGATGGACGTCAAAACCGCTTTCCTTAATGGGAAGTTGACTGAGGATATTTACATGAATCAGCCAGAGGGTTTTGTCGATGCAAAGTATCCTGATAAGGTGTGTAAGCTTGAGAAATCGATCTACGGATTGAAACAAGCTTCTCGCAACTGGAATCTTTGTTTCCATGAGAAAGTCAAAGAGTTTGGTTTCTCTAGGAGCAAGGATGAGTCCTACATATATGTCAAGGCTAGTTGGAGTATAGTCACTTTCCTGGTGTTGTATGTTGATGACATACTGCTCATATGAAACGACATTCCAACCTTGCAAGATGTGAAGTCTTGGCTTGGAAAGTGTTTCGCCATGAAAGACCTAGGAGAAGCTGCCTATATTCTCGGGATAAGAATATTGAGAGATAGAAAGAAGAGACTAATTGGACTTAGTCAGGGTACATACTTGGAAATGGTACTAAAGAGGTTTAGTATGGAAAATTCCAAGAAGGGAGAGGTACCTATCCAGAGTAATGCAAAGTTTAGTAAGACTCAGAGTCCGAGTACAGACGAGGAAATAGCTGACATGAGTCGGGTACCTTACGCTTCGGCTGTGGGGTCAATCATGTACGCTATGACGTGTACTCGCCCTGACGTGGCCTTTGCCCTAAGCATGGGTAGTCGGTACCAGGGTAACCCTGGAAGGGCGCATTGGATAGCTGTCAAGAATATACTCAAGTATCTGCGAAGGACAAAGAACATGATGCTAGTCCTTGGTGGTAGTGATACCTTGAGATTTAACGAATATACAGATGCCAGCTTTCAGACAGATAGAGACAATGGTCGGTCTCAGTCAGGCTGGGTATTCCTTTTGAATGGGGGAGCAGTTACTTGGAAAAGTTCCAAGAAATAGACGGTGGCTGATTCTACGTGCGAATCAGAGTACATAGCAGCAAGTGAAGCGTCAAAGGAAGCGGCTTGGCTAAAGAACTTTATCGTTGACCTTGGAGTAGTCACGAGTATTCAGGACTCAGGAGCCCATGGAGCTGTTATGCGATAACAAAGGAGCGGTTGCTTTGACAAAGGAACCGAGAGACCATGGAAAGTCAAGGCATATCGACATAAAGTACCACTATATCAGACATAGAGTAGAAGAAGGTCACCTCCTTGTAAAGAGGGTATCATCAGAAGATAATCCTGCAGATCCCTTGACAAAGGCTCTGAGTAGGATTAAGCATAATCAGCATGCTAGGAGCATTGGATTAAGAGATGATATTAGTTTTTGTAATTAGATAGGTTTTGAAACTTGTAACAATGTAAATGTAATTGACTTTGGTGATTTAATAATAGAGATTTATTAATGAGTATTGGTTACTGCTATTTGTCAATTGTTTATCATTGTGTTTCATTTTGCATGTTTACTTCCTGAGTAATTTGATTATTCAAATGTCCACAGTCGCTCATACTTTTAGGGAGTAAGTATGAACGAAGACTGTCATGAATTGGTTTGTAGATTGTCTAAGGAGTTAGACATAGCAATGGGATTGCTACAACATTCATGAGTACTTAGAAATAGAGATTTTAGTATTGGATAAACCCACGCTCAATAGATTGCTTCATGGATTATATCACGAGCAATGTTGAGACGATAATATCTTATGATCTTTAAGCAGAGACATATGAGTTATGATTTACAAGGCGGTTGTTCATTGATAATGCGAAAACGCATCGGTAACACGATGTTATAAAACGTGTTGTTGTGAGTGATTTGTTCGGTAAAAGACATAAGCATATGAGTCGAAGCTTATTCGTCCCTTGACCCTGACGGGAAAACAGATATCTGTAGGCCTCTCGATGAATTTGAAGTTGACTGAAAGTGTTGGCGAACCAGGACTAAATTGATGTGATCAATTAGTAGTCTTAAAGTCATCTGCAAATCAGAAATCGGGAAACAGAGAATCAGACCGAGATTGATCTTAAACCATGTCTAGAGTTTGAAAAATATCTTGTTGGACGGAGAATCATCTGATCGCTTATTTATGGACAGAACTGACTGGGTCAGAGTTCGGCAGTGTTTTTAGGAAGCTACAGTTGCTAATTAATTAGAGGTTAAATTGATAATTATAGTCATAGACTTATCCAAGTGGGAGACTGTTGGATTAGGTGTCTAAGCCATGACTAATAATTAGTATTTACCTAATTAATAGTAGCAAAGTCCATTTGGGTTGCCCTCATAGCTGGAGGTTTGGTAGAAAGTTCAGTAGAGAGAAAGATTGAGTTATTATATGATTAATAAATCAATAGAAATAAAAGAAATAGTTTGTTAATATATTATGGTGATAATATATTAATTAGAAACTATATTATTTGATTAATAATTAATCAGGAATTAATTGGATTAATTTTTGTGGCATTAATTAGATTAATCAAGAGGACAGGGGCTAAAGTTGTTCCAACTCAATAGTTGAATTGCACAGGCGCGGCGCGCCCATGTATGGGTCGCGGCGCGCGTACCAGTAATCCGGAAAATGGCTTAGAGATAGGGTTTATCTCAGTTTGAAAGTCAAACGAGGTTTATCTCTTAGGGCTGTCTGGTAGCCTATAAATAGGGACCCTGGACCTCATAAATCAGCGTTATTCTCTCCTATTCTCTCTGGAATTTTCGTGACCCTCCCCTCCTGCTCCCTGGGTGTGACTTCATTTGAGGCAAGATATTTTTGTTTCTTTGCTTCCAAGAAAAACCTAAAGGTTAGTTTTTTCTGATTTTATTCTTTAGTAATTTTCTTATTGGCCTTTTAGGAAATATTTATATGTTCAATAGAAGAAAACATAGATCCTCATAGGTTGCATGTGAAGTTAGAGTTTTAGTTCATAGATTTGCCTAAAACCTTTCACATTGTACCCCTACACTTTTCCTTACCGACGTGTTCACTGTTGCGCCACAACTCTGGACAGTCAAGTAATGAGTGCGAATTTTATCCTGTTACGTATGCTTCCAACAAGCGGTTCTACCGTCCAAAAGGGGTAACTCTTTCTCCCTTGTTTTGAAATAATTTTGATGTACAATGGGGACATTCTACGGTTTTAAGTGTGGGGTGTGGGACGGTCGAAATAGTATTTTTGAAATTTTTGCGAAAAACAAGTTATTTTCAAAAATTTTAGCAATTTTTCAAAATCTTTTAAGCAGTTATAACTTAGAAACGGATAGCTTTTAAGTGTATAGCAAGTAGTATTTTTCAACGAATACTATGTAGTTGTTAGCATGCTATGGTTTAGTCAATTAAGTTGAGTTTTTTAGGAGGTAGAAAAACTTTAGATTTAGAATATTTTAGGATTGGGATTCAGTATGGAATTATCAATTAGTGGCCTTTGTTGTTCGAGCCGGTAGGTCTGAAAAAGGTGGCCCCGAAGGGGCACTATTGCACCTTACTACCTAAGATCATCTGTTCTGGGATAGTATTTTCGAAAGCTCGTTACACGGACAACATCAAAAGTCATGGATAGTTCCTTAGCGGCCTTTAGAATCTGAATGAGTAAGTTTACTTCTGTGAACTGAAAATTTGTAATCAAAGGTTCCTTAGAAAGTCGTGAATTCCAAAGGGTATTCTGGTCATGTTTTCAAAATCATTTTTTATCTAACTTCTGAAAGCAATAAACTGTGAAACTGAAGGCATCCAAAAATGTTTGAGTCTTAGTTAGAAGTTCTTAAAGCTCACTTGTTTGGGGATAAGCAAGGCACAAGTGTGGGGTGTTTGATGACGCCTAGTAGTATCAAGTATTTTAGTCGTCGTTGAGCCCTATTATGAGTGAATTATATCTCGTAAAGTGTTATATTACTCACTTTTCGTGTCTAGTGCTTGTGTGTGAAAAAAGATATAAACAGGGGTTAAATGCGTACAAAATGAAGAGGTTTTGAAGGAAGTCCACTTTCAGTCGAAAAGACATGCGCGCCGCGGACTAAAGAGCACGCGCATCGCTGAAAGTCAAGGATCAGATGATGAATTGAAATTCAAACAATGAGAATCAAGGTTAGAGATAAGGTCGTGCCGCGGTTTTCACCCTTGCGCGGCGCGATTGGTTCGAATTTTGCAATTATAAATAGAGGCATCCCGTTCGAGTTTCGGGAGCGAAGAACTGACCCAAAGGTGGAACCTAGGCTTCTTCGACTCGTGATTTCAGATTTCAGTAGTTAGAAGTTGGTACTTTCATGTTTTAGTTTATTTTTCGTGTTTTTCTAGTTTTGTTTATCGCTCGTTCCAATGGTTCTGGATTGTAGAATCTGTTTGGACGAGTTGGATCTGGATATTTTCAGAAGTCAAAACCATTCAACTTCTGGTTTTGGTTTTAGTTTATTGCAATCATTCAATTTTAGTTATTTCGCGTTTTCGGTTTCAGTTTACGTTCGTTTGTTCGTTGGATGGTTTTATGGTATTGAGCACTTCTGATTTTCTAAATACACTTCTGAAATCAGATTGTGTAGTTGGTTGGGATTGAAGTTTGGATTTGTTTTGTTGGTTAATGCTAGTTTATCATTTTGATAATTTTAGTTTATTCGAATTTTGGGAAGTGTATGGAACGCCACCAGCTATAGAGTGACACTATAGTTTGGTTAATTCTGACACATATTTCAACCACTTGACTCCCACCGATCGATCCTTACTTCTACTTAGCTAATGTGCTTGTAATTTATAAATCTTCTACTTTTAACCGCATAAACGACCGAGGCGTGTCAGTTGTGCAAGTGCAAGTCATGTAGTTAAATCTTTAACAAATACGTCGTTGAAAATGATTATGTCAATGACATTAATTATGAGATAATAATCCTAACATTGAGTTGATATATAAAATAACTATTTTGATTACTATTACTCAAGGAGTTTTATCTACGACTTGTGTATTAATTAAATTAAGCATAATTTCTTGATTTATTGTTACTTTGAACTATTGTTATAATTAATTAATTTAAAAAATTACTATCTGACAGTATTTTAATTTCGATCATGATGATTATTTAAAATATCAAATATTCTTATTATTTGTTAACAACCACTTATTATAATTAGAAAAAGTTAAAAAATGACATTTAAAACTACTACTTATTTAAAAAAAGTCATTAATACTAAAACATTTAAAATTTATAGGATATTCAAATAAAATATCAACGTGATAATTATAATGATCTAGAGACTGTAAATATTTGAATACAATTCTAAAATTTCTTAATCCATTTGTTTTATTTGACTATGTCAGTTATATATTTTTTATTTTACTGTTTTATGTTGTGACAAAAAAAACATAATTTAACATATCATTGAATAAAATAAGTAAAAAAATACAGCCTCTAAAATTGAGTTGTTTGATTAGCAAAAAAAATATTTATCTCCATCGGTCCATCCTAGATAATGTTTAATTAACATGATAAATTGAGTATTTAATATGATATTTTTAAATTTACCAACAATATAAATATATATGTGGATTTATTTAATAAAAATAGTATACTTATAATTTAACAACAAAAGTCTTTAACTAATGTAGGTATATTACAATAATAAAAATAAATAGGAGATTCAAATGAAAAATATTATTGAAATTAAAATAATAAAGATTTAATGTATTAATTGAATATATATATATATATATATATATATATATATATATATATATATATATATATATATATATATATATATATATATATATATATATATATATATATATATATATATATATATATATATATATATATACAGAACCAAATTATATGTTCATAAATGAACATGGGAAAATTTCAGATTGTTCCATGGTTAGCAGTATAATTTGGTTATATATATATATATATATATATATATATATATATATATATATATATATATATATATATATATATATATGATAGAGAGAGTTAGGTTATTTTAAAACTGGTAATTATTGTGTGACTGTGTGGACCAATCAGAATTCAGGAAAAAGTTAGTTTTCGTAATTATAGGAGCGGTTACCGGATTTATAGGATTTTATTTATTTAAATCAATTGATTTATATGTCAATTACTATTATACCGCTGTCCGGATTTTAAAATGATTGGTCCATATTTAGTTACAAGTTAACACAATATTTATCAAGATACATTTGATCCAACTTATATATATATATATATATATATATATATATATATATATATATATATATATATATATATATATATATATATATATATATATATATATATATATATATATATATATATATATATATATATATATATATATATATATATATATAACTTATAATAAACAAGGGCTTTAAATGACACTTGTCATCTTTTAAAAGCCTTTATTCCACGTGTCATTATTATAAAGCTTCAATCCAATTTGAATAATATAAAATTTTTTTTTTGAAATATAACCATGTCAAGTTATTCAATTTGAATAATATAAAATTCTTTTTTGAAATATTGGTTTAAAATGCGACACATGTGCTTAAGAAACGACGAATTGTATGAAAAGGTTTACGTTCAAACGTCACATATCTCAACCTTGAAAAACATTATAGATGAAGACGATTTAAAATCTTTCAACACTTTTTTTTTGAAATAATTTAAATATTGAAAAAGACTTTCAGTAATTTGATTAAAGTTAATAAAAATATTTAAAGTGACAAAAGTGATAAGCCATAGTAAATGGATGTCGATAAACTTAATTCCTTTTCTATACAAATATGGCTTTCTTTGATTAGACAAGAGTTGAGAGGAGCGATGTTTATATTATTGGATACAAGATATGTCTATAAATCTATAATCTATATTTACTCTATAATAATAATAATAATAATAATAATAACTTATAATAAACAAGGGCTTTAGATGTCACATGTCATCCTTTAAAAATCTTTATTCCACGTGTCATTATTCTAAAGCCTCAAATTTTATTCTATATTTTGTTTATTATAAGTTATAGATAGATTACGGCGCCTAATCTAAAACCATGCCAAGTTATCCAATTTGAATAATATAAAATTCTTTTTTGAAACATTTAAATAGTTATCTTTAATTACGATTCTTCACTTCTAATTTCTTATAGTAGTATATAAATAACAAATTCTTGGGTCATAGCATATGTGGTTCGAATTTCGACTGTGGAGGAAAAATGGTTTACTCCTGCTTCCTCAAATCAGGCAAGAACCTCAGGTTTAATGGTATTATAGGTTTGCGATTTTGGTATATCCTTTCTTTCATCCTAAATACAGAAAGCAAAATTTAAAGTTGATCCCCTTTTGTAGTTTCTAATATCAGTTCGTTTTGTAGGAGATATTCCGAAGATGAAGGGCATTAAAACCGTATTTTGTCAAAGAGTTTGAATTCAAGAAAATAGGTTTAAGAAGTTCAGGTTAGTCACATCGATTTTGGTTTAACTGATTTCATTTATTCATTAATTTTGAAGGAAATGAGGTATATTGCTATTTTTTGCATATTGCATTTCAAACTATTTCAGTTTTAATCCTCAACCGTGTAACACACGGGTTTTAAACTAGTATATATATATATATATATATATATATATATATATATATATATATATATATATATATATATATATATATATATATATATATATATATATATATATATATATATATATATATATATATAACAATATTTAAGCAAAAAAGACCAAAATAATGCAATAGGATTTAATGGATATTGTTCACCACAATCTTGGGGTTTTATTAAAATAATCCACTAGCCTTTTATATTTACGCATATTTTATTATAATTTAATTATTGTCGACTTTTGTAACCCCTATAAAAAAATAAATTAGTACAGTTTATTTGATTGGTAAATTGATTATGTTATCTCGACATGGCTTCTTTATATCTAAACATATTGCCATAAAAGGACATGTGAAGATTCACCCCACAAGCCACAAATCAATTATAACTTTTTTATTATTTGCTTTATTGGGGATTTTAGAAAAAGGGAAATAACATAATTACATTGAGACCCAATCAATTTGTTTGTGTTGGTACTTCTTAAAGAAATGTTTTAAGACTGTCGATAGAGACGGCCAATTGGTCATCGCAAGCGGTTGTTCGCTCTTGTTTTTCCAAATCATCTTAAGAAACGGTCCGATAACAATATGATAAAGAGGAAAATGTCAATTGATGTAATATAATCAAGCACGCATGCTTCCATGCATAGTCTTTAAGCACAACAATGTGATAACGGAAAAAGGTCTTATTGAACCGGTAAAAGCTTTCAAGTCTAGTAGGTGTTGAATGAATTAATATCGACATAAGGATGTGAAAAATATGAAGTCCACCTCTAGCGTCCACGATAAAATAGTTAAATTAGTGTGGTATATTTAAATGAAAAAAAAAAAAAAACTTATTTTATCAAATAATGGCCGGCAGAGTTTTCTTTTTCAAATT
>CM042011.1:124783251-124875751 GCA_023525715.1 Cichorium intybus | reverse complement strand
GTACACTAACATAGTAAAGACAAATCAAGTTATTAGACAACATGTTTTCCCATACGACTACAAATACATTTTCAGATTAATCCGGTTACCCATGCACCCCCTCTGTAGGTGCGACTATGCTTATACCCACTCCTTACCCGTTGATGATCCTAGAGTTGTCCCTCTGCCACGAGCTGCACCTTTTTCCACACCAAACCTTTGTGTACACGTCCCTGATTACTGTGTACCACCTCCTTGACCTTTGTAAGACCTGTAATTGTGTCCAGGATTGTAACATTTGCCACATGTATAGTAATCTACTTTCTTGATAACTTTGTTCCTTTGTTAATTGGTTGACTACTTTGACTTACTGGTTCATCATCATCCCTTCTTCTTTTCACTTTCGATCTACCAACCTTAACATTGTTGAACATATTACTGTCAATACATGATTACATTTGCATTAAGTGTTTAACAAATAATAATAACTTTACCTGCTTATGATGTTTTGGAGGAATTAAGGTTGTAGGGCATTCAGAGGTAGGCCACATCTCTGGTTCATTAATCGGGTCGATTTTACAACTACACATTTTTATTCAAGTATCTAACTTATAACATGGGTGCACAAGCTCCTCCGGTTGCTGAACTTATTCTCCATTTTTTACATAGTCCCAAAACGCTGCCACAACATGTTTACAGGGTATAGGTGTCAACTCCCAATTCCTGCAAGGACATGTCTTGGTTCACATATCAACCATGAATTGTTCGACATACTCTCCTACAACTTGGTATTTTCGATTGTCATTGTATATACAAGTGCATTTAGAAGCCTCATCTTTTATTTTATTCATCATCGTCTAAGTAGTTGGTGTTAACAAACCTGACACTTAGCGATTACACGTTGAACGATAACAATCTTTTTAATAATATACTCCCTTATGTATTCCAAGGAAGATATTGGCCTATCCCTACCATCCACAATCTTTGCATTGAACACCTCAAACATGTTATTCAATAAAATATCATAATACGCTCTCCCTGCCATATCAAATGTTAAATTATTCACAAAGTATTCTATTACTAATTTAATGAACATATCAGATTTAATAAAACATAAATTACGCAAGAAATAACTTCTAACATAGTAAAGACAAATCAACTTATTAGACAAGATGTTTTCCCATACGACTACAAATATATTTTCAGATTAATCTGGTTACCCTTGCACCCCCTCTTTTAGGTGCAACTATGCTTGTACCTAATTCCCTACCCGTTGATGATCCTGGACTTTTGCCTCTGCCATGAACTGCACCTACCAACCCTTTGAGTAGACGTCCCTGATTCCTGTGTACCACCTCCTTGACCTTTGCAAGACCTGGAATTGTGTCCATGATTGTAACATTTGCCAGATATGATAGTAATCTCCTTTCTTGATAACTATGTTTCCTTGTTAATTGGTTGACTACTTTGGCTTACCGGTTCATCATCAGCCCTTCTTCTTTTCAACTTTGATCTACCGACCTTAACATTGTTAAACATATTGCTGTCAATACATGATTACATTTGCGTTAAGCGTTTAACAAATAATATTAACTTTACCTGCTTATGATGTTTCAGAAACTAAGGTTGTAGGGCATTCAGAGGTAGGCCACATCTCTGGTCCATTAATCAGGTTGATTTTACAACTATAAATTTTATTCAAGTATCTAACTTATAACATGGGTGCACAAGCTCCTCCGTTTGTTGAACTTGTTCTCTATTTTCTGCATGGTCCTATAATGCTGCCACATCATGCTTACAGGGTATATGTGTCAACTCCTAATACCTGCAAGTACATGTCTTGGTTCCCACATCAACCACGAATTGTTCAACATACTCTCCTGTAACTTGGTATTTTCCATTGCCATTGTATATACAAGTTCATTTAGAAGCCTTATATTTATTTTATCCATCATCGTCTAAATTGTCGGTGTTAACAAACCCTGGCACTTAGCGATTACACATTGAACGCTAACAATCTTTTTCATAATATACTCCCTTATATTGACCTATCCCTACCATCCACAATCTTTGCATTAAAGACCTCACACAGGTTATTCAATAAAATATTTGAATGTGCTATCCCTGCCATATAAAATTTTAAATTATTCACAAAGTATTCTATTAGTAAGTTAATGAACATCTCAGATTTAGTAAAACATAAATTACATGAGAAATAACTTATTGACTAATGTTTAGGTGGAATGCACTTCAACCACCCATAAGCTTGTTTCTTGTAAGTGCTAACTCCTGTATAGCTTTGTTGAAGTGTGGGACAGTTGAAGCTCGGGCACACTTCCATAGTAGTTCTTTCATAGGTTTTCCTTTCCACTACAGTTTCATGTTTTCAAATATATGATGCATACAATACCTATGTTTCTCTAATGGAAAAACTTTGGATAGTGCAGGCACCACTAAATAATTAACATGCCTTCTGTCTGTCACTAATGAATGTGAAGTTTGTATTACAGCTCATATCTAAATCCTCAGCCAAGCATTCTAAAAACCATGTCCAAAGTTTTTTGTCTCCGCTTCAACAATTGCATATGCTAAAGGGTAGATTCTGTTGTTTCCATCTAAACCTACAACACTTCAAACCTAACCAGGATATGGTCCTTTCATTAAGGCACCATCTAAGCCCAACAATTACCTTTTCCCAAATTTGAACCCATCTTTTAAGGTTCCCAAACAAATGTAGATTCTTTTGAAAACTCTGTTTGAGAACTAAAGTTTGGTTCGGATTCAACTGCATTTTGTTTGCCAATAACTTTGTGTACACGATTTTATGGATCTGGTCTGTAGGAAAGTATATTGATCGCAATACGTTTTAACCATCCAATCCCCATCCTCTTTAGACCTAGAAACGTGTAAAAACAAGGGCATTTATTTTTCGATGAATTTACTTTTATACCATTCAAATTTTTCAAATTGTCTTGGCCCCTATGTCCGAATTAGGAACCACCCCCTGCAAATAGCTCTCAACTTAAGTTATTCGTTTTTTACTACTTGCAATGCACGTCTAGTATGAATAGTGAGATTAGTAATGACTTCCTTGGCATGGTTTTTATCGTCAAAAGTTTCTCCCAGTTTGAAATCAGCTTTGCGTACCTCACCTGCAGAACATCGGACAGGATTAAGCAGGTTGTTAAATAACACCTCACGTTGACTACCAAATGCAGAGCAATTCCTAACGGTGTCAATATCAATCACCTCCATTGTTTGCAAGTATGTAGTGTCTTCTTCTGCATTATCGAATATCTCCACCACAAGTCAACTACGCTATGTAATTCGTCTATGTCCACCTCGACTTCGTTCATCATCGCATGTCCTCTAGTATGAAATCATTGTCGACACTACTGTCATCATCTGAATTATTTCCCAAAGACATGTTACCATGATTCGTATGACTAGTATTGTTGGGTAACCAAATCCATACTCCATGTCGTATTCATAAAAGTCACCCCCGTCTATCTCAACTCCATCTGTGTCAGCTGCCTCTGTATCAACAGGTTCTGTAACCACAATCTCTGTGTCCACATCCTCTATGACAACGAGTATTGTGTCATCTTGAATTCCAGTTGCTTCATGGTTGGGATCATTTGGGTTGTTAGCAAACACACTTTTTTTTGGACTAGATTGGACCTCCATTGCACTTACAACTAGTGGATCCTACATAACCATGGCTACACACTCTGACTCAGTTGCATCTTTATTGTTACAAACAGATTCATTAGAAGTTACGTTCAAATCAAAAGTCAATTATCTACTACAGTTAGTTGATGAAGTACCTTTTTTTTATTTGTTTGGAATTCAGGGGAAAGAGGAAGCTCATTGCGTGATAAAAAAGATTCCTTAAAACGAACTTCTCATACATAGCCAACAATGATCGACCATGTTCACAGTAAACTGATAACTCCTTACAGATTTTAACATACCTGACTAAGATATGAACATCCGCGTCACAAGCTAAAGAAATAAAACATACATCAATGTCTATTTCAAGTAGTCGAAAGTGGTAAAATACAGGTACATCGGGAGTGTACCTTATCTGTGCTAACATGTCATTTAAATCATGTAGCGAAAACTCCTCTATGTCAACAATATTAATGTACATTATATACCATTCACATAGGTTCTTGAAGGGGTTTTCGTGAATGCACCACCATGATGGATTTCAATAGTAAACAGGTTTGGTAAAGCATCTACAAAAAGGAAAACTTGTTAGGGTTTCGATTTCGATAGCAGATTATGTAGAAGATTCAACGTTACTAACCTTATCCATTGTCTCCTCCACTGATGACTTGCGATTTCCTTATTTGCCACATTTTCAATCCTAAACGTTCTTCAATCCTAAATGACTGCCATTTGAGGGTAACAGCCATGGGGACCAAATATGATAGCTTTAAGCAATTATAAGGACCATGCTCGTGAAAATAAAAAAGTTGGACCAAGACTGAAGAAAAGGGTAAACCACAAGACAAATTATGTAATGGATACATAGATACATGCATGCATGCATGCATGCATGCATACATACATACATCATACACACACGCACACACACACGCACGTACACACACATGCGCACATACACACATACACATATACATACATACATACATACATATATAGATGTGTGTGTATATATATATATATATATATATATATATATATATATATATATATATATATATATATATATATATATATATATATATATATATATGGAAGTGTTCAAATGAGATCCACTAATTCACAGTTTAACAATGTTGTATTTTTTGTTTGTAACACTTGTTTTTTATCAATCAAAATAAAATTACTAAACACATAAAACTATATAATTATCATTCCTTTGCTCTTAGATATCAATATTGATGTGATTTAAAGGGAAAAAAATTATGTTATAGTATTGACAGTTTAATAACTAGAATTTTTTATTAAATTGTGTTTATTTTAAAACGTATTAAAGAATACCGTAAGAACCGATATTCACACATTAAAAAACATTTTTTCTTCGTTTTTTTGTTTTTTCACACTTTTTTATTATGTGAAAATACATCAAACTTAGTAATTTTTTTTTATTGTTTAATATGTTTTACAATATTCACAATATAATAACATTTCTAATTATTAAACTGTGAATACTATAAGGTAAATATTTTTTTCTTTAAAACATATCAATATTGATATCTAATAGCAAAGGAAGGATAATTATATATTTTTATGTGTTTGGTAATTTTATTTTGATAAAAAATAAGTGTTAAAAATAAAAAATACAACATTATTATATATGGGTTAGGACTAAATGTTGATCCCAAATGTTGTGTGATCGTGTGACAACTTTTAGACAATTAGATGAAAAGAATGAATGGTAAAGATGATGATGACATGATCGTAATTAATTGAATAAAAATTAATTATTTGTAATTAATAAAATTAGTAAGGGTAAATTAGTCAAATTTACCCATAACAAATTTTGGAATGTGCTGTATTTAAGGATAGAATTTAATCAACCGTTTAGAATGTTTTTTGTTTAAAATTCTGCATTGGGTTAATTCTCTGCATATATTCTTTAAGAATATGGTATAATTAACGTCATCAATTCTCTTTGAGAATAATAATTACATTCGTTTTCTGAAAAATAATGAATTTCGGTGAAACATATTCATTCTTTAGAACTATATTACATTCTTATAATTCTCATATTTGAAAAATAATACACAAATACAAGCACAAAACTACTATTCTTAAAGAATAATATTAAGATTGATGAAAAATAAACAACATTCTTGAAGAATGACAAAATTATTACAGGTGTATAGCTCAAATTCATGAAAAAGTAAAGTAAATTCTTAAAGAATAATGTGTTCTTGAATAATAGAAACAAACATTCTTGAAGAATAGATTTATTCCACATTCTTGAACCAACAAACTTCTCTTTTTTAGCCTTTATTCTTAAAGAATATCATGGTTTCAGTTTTGCATTCTTAAATAAGATGCATCCATTACCGAACCTTATTTACTTACAGACAAACTATGCTTAGATCTTAAATTCGTTTGTGATTTCATCAAAGAGTGTTTGCAATTAGGGAATTGAAATTACCTTCACTCCTGTTTTAAAATGTCGAATTTGATATAACGAACTTATCTATGGTTAATCTTGTGAGTGGGACGGATGAGCTTTGGGATTTGATTTACTGAAGACGCGATGGTAATTTGGTAATCCGATGAAGTGGTTGGCTATGTTGTGAAACGTTAATGGAGAAGGGATGATATCATTCAGGATCGTCGATTGATGTAGATGGCGAAGACTGGATTACAACGATTTGATTTTTGATTGGCGAAGGCTACCTGATTTTGATCCATATGTTGTAGTCGTGTGATTTGAAATGTTAAAGGCGAATTAGTATTCTCGATCCTTTATTCAAGAAGCGAAGTGTTCTTGCCGAACTCCATCTTTTTGGTTGTAGAAGATGAGATACAGGTCTGATTGCAGATGGTCATTAAATCCGATTTATCTCTCTGTATTTATCGAACTTGAGAGACGAGAAATAGAGTTTTTGAGAGAGGGAGTCGCAGGGTACCAGAAGAAGACGAGGGATGAATGAGTTGACGATGAAGGTTTGACTGTGTATATAGGGAATGGTCAAATTATTCCATAATTATAGCTTTAAGTCATCCATTTGTTACCAAAAATTTAAATATTTAAAATTAAACAATAATATATTAATTAATAAAATTACAAATTACCCTTATGAAATGATTAGACCAGAATGAGTCACAGATTCACACAATATTTAGTGTTCACATATGAACTTACATCTATATATAAAGCAATTTTTTTGCTAGGGCTACAGATGAAGTATCTTCTGGTTCCTTAGCTTGAATTAGGCGTCAAATATATATGGTAGTTATCATATTAGTAGTTTTGTGTACCCTTAAGATCGGGTATCGATTTGTAACCATTGCTTATTCTTTAATATTAAACCCAATTTCAATTGATTATGATGTTTTATTGGCTATGGTCATGTTTTGCACTTTACTTGGTTCTTTCTTCTTTTACAGATACCCCGAAAAGCTCCTGCTAAAGGGTCAAACCGTCCAAGAATTAATAGATAAGTGATTTTTCAATACTTGGACCAAGAACCATCTACAGGGACCAGACGTGTATTTGTCAATACTTGGACTATTATAACTGCAACTTTAAACAAACCATAAGGATCGTAGGTATAATTTACTCTATAAATAAAAACCAGCCGTCTACGCGGTGAAGCATTAGAGGACAAAGAAACGGAACTTCCAGGCCCTGGCAAAGCCCTGTCCTCAAAAGAGTAAAGGGTGAGAATCAGACGCTCAACAGTGCCCTAATGTTGACCATCATTTTCCCTTTAATTCCAAACCCCACCTAATAAATTCACCCACACCCTCTCAAAACCCTCCTTTACCCCCCTTCCCCAATATAGAAGATCGCGTCACCATCTCTTAGACCCAAAATCACTAAACAAAGAGAAACTTACAACTCACCATGCATAATGTACAAATCATCAAACAAGTGTTCACCTGAGTTCAGTTGTTTCAGGGTAGGGAGAAAAGTTTCCCTTTTTCGAACCCATTCCTCACAATGGAATAATGAAGAATGTAGGAAAAGACAAGGCAACAAAAACACCTAATCATCACTACTACCATTCACCACATACCCAACATATAAACCCTCTTCTATGGTGGTCTGGTTATGGAGAACAGAAGGCAAACTGGACCACTTGATAACCACCATCTTCACAAGATTCTTACTTTTCAACTCCAAACCCGACCCATCTGCTTCTTCTGTGTTCTCGAATGCTTTGTTTGTAACTACTTCGTGGTGGTCTCTTAGGAGACACTTTCTTCAACCCCCATTCATCTCCTTTTCTGTCTGCAAATCTTCTTCCTAAAAACCTGCATTTCATTGGGTCCCATTTGTTGGAAAAATGGCATCACTTTAGCAGTTGGGAGATTCTTTTTTTTACTACAGTTTAGTGCATTATTAAGTTTTATTCGCCATTAACTTCTCACATCACGCAATATACGATTATTGGCATGTTGTGTATTGGTTTATGCATATGAATTGAATACCTAGATTTCATCTTTTTTGTTTTTGACTTTTAAGTTCAGAGAGATCTCGAGGATAATAGTGGTTCAGAGAGAGAGAGAGAGAGAGAGTTAGAAGTCGAATATCATGGAAGCTAGAGAGAGAAATGCTGTGAATCATAATAACCCACCTCAATCTAATCGAGGATCATCTTCTATGTTCAGTTATGCACCTTTGAATTCTTCAAACACCACAAGAAATGAAAACGCAGATCAGCGTCATCTCCGTCTGCATAACAGAAACGATTATGGTGGATTGCAAGAAGAAGAAATGGAAGCGTATAGAGAAAGAGGAGAATCAGACCCAGATCCAGATCCAGCCGAACCAGTGTCTCGAACACAACTACCACCGCCGCCACTGCCGCCACCGGATGTGGTGGTACGATATCGGGAATGCCTAAAGAACCATGCTGCTAGCATGGGAGCACATGTTGTCGATGGGTGCGGGGAGTTTATGGCTAGCGGAGATGAAGGTACACCAGAAGGTTTAAAATGCGCAGCCTGCGAATGCCACCGGAGTTTCCACCGACGAGAGGTTGACGGCGAGTCATCCACCACCCGGGTACCAACGATACATATCGCACCTCATCGATCTACCACAATGCAGCCACCTCATCAGCAACACCTCAGGTACCATCGGCAGACGCCGCCAATCATGGTGGCGTTTGGTGGGAACAGTGTTGCACCGACGGAATCATCAAGCGAAGACCTTGATATCTACCGGACACACGCCGGACACCACATGATGGAACAGCCATCGAAGAAAAGATTCCGAACAAAATTCACAGAAGAACAAAAGGAAAAGATGCATGATTTTGCCGAAAAAATAGGGTGGAAGATTCAGAAGCAAGATGAACAGGAGATTCGAGAATTCTGCAACCAAGTTGGACTGAAAAGAAACGTCTTCAAAGTATGGATGCACAACAGCAAACAAGCCATGAAGAAGAAACAACTGTAAGATTAATTAATCTCATTCTACAGATTAATTATTGACCTAATTAAACGTGCAGATAGGCGATATATAGCCGACAGGCAACACTACAGACCGTATTATAATTCTCAAGGTTTCTAATTTGTGCTACTTTGACTCTAATTTTGAAATATTTCTATTTTGATCAAATATACCTCATGAAGAAAGTACGAGGACCGTAGATTAATAATATTGATGTGAGAATGTCAGAAACATACACATCCCAGTAGTTGTATGTTCGACAAATTCATGTTTATCGTAAATGATTAACATAATGCAAGAGTTAAAGAGTGAAACCCATCGAGTTCTTGACTTTGTGCTTAATTTAATTCAACTCCAGATGTCAAACATCTACACCATGGATGCTTAATTTTCCCCAAGATTTACAGTACTATTTGTTTCTTCTTGTACGATATCTCGTCATAGAGCTTTCAGTGTGCACATTCAATGCTGGGACCAACTTTAATATTATTAAAAGTTGTACCCTACATGTTGACGCATGTACTCTAGAATTTCAAAGCTCAATAGAGTGTAGAAACGTGTTTACAGAAATTCAAAAGTTTATAGAATGTATGACCTATATATGAGGTCCTCTTAGGTAGTCTCACAATTATAATTCTGAGGTCGTAAATGTGGCTGTAAGGCATAATATGATTCACAATCTATTGAATTTTACATAATAAAGATAGAACATAACATTTAGAGAAGAGAAGATGAGAAAATAGCTGCAAGAATGTATAAGGGCATGGTACCAGGCATCAGGTACCAAGTGAGAGGCGGCATGCTATATGCAACCCTAAGTCCCACAAAAAATAGAAATAAAGATAATATTATTAAAAATAAAAAAGAAGAATACAAGCATCCAAAACTAATTAAATAACAGAGATGAAACC
This sequence comes from Cichorium intybus, assembly GCA_023525715.1. NCBI lineage: Eukaryota > Viridiplantae > Streptophyta > Magnoliopsida > Asterales > Asteraceae > Cichorium > Cichorium intybus. The sequence goes on along the minus strand of CM042011.1, from coordinate 124,865,743 downwards.
CTAAACCATCTTTTGAGTTGATTAGTTTATAAAGGGGAGGGGGACAACTGCCACTAAGACAACCTAAACACTGATTGGCAAATAATAGGCAAGTGTCCAAAGTATTAGGAGGAAATCAAAGCAGTAAATAAAATTTAAAACATAATTACCTTATAACTTCTTAAGTGAATAACATAGCGGTGAAAGGTCTTGGATTAATAAACTCCAAATGAGTGCCCGAGGCGGCTTCAACTCTTGGGTGGCCACCTACCTCCTTTTGGGATGTTTAGATGTGCGGGGTCCACGTGGTTTGCCCCGTAATGTGTGGGCACACGTTCCTCTACAAGGTCAAGTTGTCCCGGGCATTGACATCAGTCCCGGTCAAGCCCAATACACGCCAAAATCAAGTATCTCAACCTCTTCTGTATGTCATGTCATGTGTAACAAACTAGGTTGTAAAGATTTGCATGATGTCATATCCAAGTGACATAATTAGGCACGGAATTTATACAAATGATCATTTAAGAGCAAAGAATACAAACTATACATCTTATTACACTTCCATGGGGAAAGAACATCACGTATAACTTAACTTCGTAAACAAAGAACTGCAATAATCTATCACGTATAACCTATTGACAAGAGAGTAGTAACAAGGAAGAAACCTCATTTGTAGTCGAAGTCAACATAGTAACAAAACACCTTCATCTTGTACTCTCGCTTCAATTCCTCATTTTCTCTCCTAAATTCCCCGCAGCATCCGACGTCATCTCCTTAGCAACCTCATAAGTTTCCTTAGCCTTTTCTTTTGCAGCCTTATAAGACTCATCAGCCTTATCTTTCACATTCCCCGCAGCATCCGATGCTTTTTCTTTCGCAACATCATATGTTTCTTTACCCTTCTCCTTCATCGACTCCTTTGAGATCCCGGATTCATCAACCTTATCTTTAGCTGCTTTATAAGCTTCTGAACCTTTCTCCTTTGCAACACCATAAGCTTCTTCGGCCTTATTTTTACCCGCATCATAAGCATCTGAACCTTTTTCCTTTGCAACCTTATATGCTTCATCACCCTTCTCCTTCATCGTGTCCTTTGCAACCCCATAAGCTTCATCAGCCTTATCTTTACCCGCATCATAGGCATCTGAACCTTTTTCCTTTGCAACCTCATATGCTTCATTACCCTTCTCCTTCATCGTGTCCTTTGCAACCCCATAAGCTTCTTCAGCCTTATCTTTAGCCTTATCTTTACCCGCATCATAGGCATCTGAACCTTTTTCCTTTGCAACCTCATATGCTTCGTTGCCCTTCTCTTTCATTGTTTTCTTTGCAGCACCATAAGCTTTTTCAGCTTTATTTGTACCCGCATCATAAGCGTCGGATGCTTTATCAGAAGCCTTATCATAAGCATCGGAACCTCTCTCTTTAGCTTTATCCGCCGCATCAGAGGCCAGATCAGCAGCCAAGTTGTACGTGTCTTCTGCTTTGTCTTTACCTTCCGACACCGCTCTATCCGTTGCCATTCGTATTTTTTTATCCGCATTATCGTACGCTTCGGATGCTTTATCATTCATTGTGTCTTTAGCATTTTCCGCCATATCTGAAGCTTCATCGTATATCATATTCCCTTCCTCTTCTATTATCACTTCAACACCACCGGTCATTGATTGGACTCTCTTCATGGCTTGATTTGCGAGGTCAGAAATGTAGGCGTATGCTTCAAATCCTATCACCTCTACATCTTCTGTGCCATCGCCACCACAGCCCATTGCTTCACCTACTTTCTCAGAAGCCAAGTTTCCCATCTCACCTGTCTTTTGAGAAACGTACTTTGAAGATTCTGTTAAAAATAGGGTTAATTCACAAACAGCCATGTATGCATTTGCAAGAATGTATGCATATATTTGTAACTATGATTACCATCAACAGCATTACTCAATTGTGATGTGCTTTTTGATGCAGTGTCTCCAGCTTTATCCACTGCATTGCGAGCAGCCTCTTTTACATCACCCTGGTTCATACCAAGACCCCTGAAATGTTTTTAAAGTTAGTTGGATACGCAGTTTTTAAAGTTAGTTGGATATGAAATTATTAGATGCGAACACAAGAAACTCGAAAGATGAACAAAGAAGTGATGAACAAAGTGGTGATAACGAACCGATGAAGAACAAAATGATTTTTTTCTCTCTTTAATTGTTTTTCTTACTTTTGAAGACATTTGTTCGTTAATTCAACCACAGGAAGTCGGGTTTTATTTAATTAAGCCCGTTATAAAATATTGTCAAAGGGTAACCTTCCAGAAATAATGCAACCAATTTATCAAGAGGAAAAGGGAAAAAAATTACATGTTACAATGAAGAACAATTTATTCTATATTTAAAGGTCCAAGGATGACACCTAACAAAAAAAAAAATGAGCAAGAGAGATTATAGTTCTGCCAATGACACATCAAGTTTCGGGAAACTATGTATCGAGCTTGCCCAACCTAGCGAAGCATTAAAATGCGAGGGATCGAAATAGTCTCTTGCGTCTGTTGGTTTTAAGCAGCAAGCTTTGTGTTTCCAACCTACAAATTCTTTTCAAGTTTAATCAAGGCCAAGAAATTGATAATATGCTAATTTGAAGGAGGCATGACAATTTTGATTATCATAAACCAGAACGGCCCATCTAAATATCGACACAGAGAGCACATCACATTATTTACTAAATAATATGAAGACCATATGTCGAAGCAAATTCTTTCGTATCTAGGTACAAAATAAATAATGAGAAGAAAGCTACTCCAAATCACCGACTCTAATTACGATATGCATAAGAAGTTGTGGTAGAATAGTTCATCAAGCATAAGCTTATCTTCTTACAAACAAGAACGACAATACACAAAATCCCATGGTGAACGGGTTAAGGGGTGATTAGATGTAAGAAGTCATAACTCCACCCTAAAGTAGAGAAAATGCTTGCATAGATGACCTCCGTTATATAAAGCGTATAAAACGCAAACCTATACTGAAGCAAGAGGAGGGAGGGGGGTGTTATATGGCCAATAAAGCATAAAGCACGTAAATGGCTACAAGCATAGAGTAACTAGCTATACAAGAAATAAAGCATAAAGTAGAATAACAAAAGGACTTAAGGAGGAATATAATGTGTGTGTGTGGAGGGGGGAAATAGTGAAAAATGTAGGTATGTAAATGATTATGAAAGCATAATTATAATACGAAATAAACTAACACCTATACAACTCAATTGCCCTAGCATTCAAACCTGAAAAGAAGGAAAAAACCTAAAACTCAAGAGGGGACAAGAGTCAGAAGGTAAATATTGTACAGAAAGCACGTTTAAAGGACACTAGGGTTAGACTACTCCTACACTACTTCACTATCCTAATTTTTAGCCTTCACACACTCTTGAAGGTCATGTCCTCGGTAGGGCCAACTTCTTTGTGCTAATCTCATGTTATCTTGACACATCTTTGGGACATCCTTCTAGCACCATCAACCGTGAGCGTCTCCTCCCCCTATCTAATCTACCTTCCCTCAATTTTACGGAAATCGACACCACATTCAACATATATATGATTGTGTTCGATATCCTGTCCAACAATTTTCTCAATGTGTAAAATCTTTGGCTGCATATGATCCATCCTCACAAATCACTCCGTATCGCTATTATTAGTTCTATTTCAAATAGCATCATCCATAAAATAGCTATCAAGCTTAGGATGCCAAGTGATTAATCTTTGTTGCATGTTCCCAGTATCCCGGTTGATTTCTCCTGATATTTGAACTTCATAATCAACTCTTAATGATATTGTTGTACGACATCCATCATTACTAGCTCTCGAGAACTAGAGGCAAGGAGTATACTGCTTATTAGGTAACCCCTAGAGTAAATTCCATAAAATACACAATAAATAGAATATCAAAAAGCATTAAGAAGAGCTAGGTGTCGACTTATTAACCATCCAATAGGAATCGGGTTTTACGCTGAGATCAATGCTGCAGGGTTTTTTGTAACAAATCAAACATGATTTTTCTTAAAAGTTATACAAACATGTGAAGGTCAGAATGTTGATGCTATGATATATGCTACAATTACCGAATATTAAATGTGATTGATATGCACAGATTGGCTGGTAAAAATTCCAACTTTCAATTTGAAAATTATCACAATTCTATGTACAAGTGGACCTGTCGTTCTTGAAGAAGGCCATAATTTATTTTTTTTATTCCCAATTATACCACATTTTAATTTTTACCAGGGGCAATAATCATAAGAAATTTGGCCCGTGTTTAGGCTTATACATATGTATCAAAGTAGTCATGTTGAAAAAAATTAGGGCATATCAAAGTTTGGCAAATAATTTGTCTGAATTAATTTCCCACCAGGGCCTAAAAAGGGATTCTCAGAATATTGACTAAAATATTAAAAAAGGACAAAAAAACCTAGGGAACTTGGGAAGCTGAGTGATATGTCTTCTGTATTTTATATTTTACATCTAACCTAATAATTTTTTAATCCAATTAACATCTAGTAAAACATGGAATGTGATAAGACAATTCCATCCATGAAAATGGAACCCGATGTTAGCTTACTATGCCTATGTTTTCCAATCTAAATCTGAAAGTATCATAGCAATTTGTAATCTTTTCAATGGCTGATTTAAAAAAGGTATCCAAGATCACAAGAATTTAATTCCGGTAAATAAATAAAACACGAGCTTATATGTTAATGGAGTAACAACGTGATTACGATGATCAAATGACCATATATTACTTACGAGGAGACTTTTGTCCTGGCCCAATCTGCCCATGTACCGCTCTTCTCTTTAGCCTCGCTCATAGCACCTTCGGCCTTCACCTTCACATTCCCTGCCACCTCACTCGCCTTATCTTTTACATTCTCGGCTCCCCTCTCCGCCGTGTTAGAACTCCGGCATACCGTCGCACTCGCCGTCAGCCATAACACCATCAGAACCACCGCCTTCCCCATTTTTATGTCTCCTAGATGGTTTTCTCTCTATTGAAAACAGCAACCGGACGAACTGACAATTTCGCGAGGACGAAAATTAAGAAATCCGATAGTATTATGGTAGAGATTGTGAAATTCTTGGAAAAAGGGCAGGAATGGAGGATGTTACGTTGAAAGCGGTGAGGGACGGTGTACCGACTATATTCGGCAACGTGGCGACGTCCACTGGTTTTCATATTTCCCAGTTACGCTCTATTCCCGCCACGTTTCTCTCTCCATCTCTCTCTCTCACACAGTCGAAGTTTCTCTCTCACACACTCGATAACACCACGCTAAAATAATCAATGCTATCAGAATTCGGAAATGTACACGGCTCGGTTCAGTGAAACGTAGAAGATTATGCGGGTAAATTCACTTTGATGATCATGAAAACAGGTATGTTAAATATGTGGGGAGGTATTTATATAGTGTATGCAGTAAATACCGATCGGAAAATGCTTTGGATAGTGTATGTTAATTTTTCTTAATTTGTATTTCGATTATGTTTAAGTAACATGAATTAATCGTTATATCGTATATAATCTAAAAGGATGACAACGTCAAGTTTTAGGCACAAACTCTACAACTTTAAGTGGTAAAAGTCACGACAGGTGCCTCTTCCAATTTACCGAAATGTTGCTACTAAGGCTGGGGGAGCAGCTCGCCCTCCAGCTCGCTGAACCCTCGCCAACGCCTCGCCTTCTTGCACCGGATCCTCTCGCCCTCGCTTTTGCCAAACTCCCCTCGTCGAGATCTCAGCGAGGTCGCCAAGCATCTCCAACGTTCACTTCCTCCACTTTTCCAACGGCTACATCTCGCCAAACAACACCTCCTCCCACTCGCTCTCGCCTTTCTGTTTAACAGTGTTAGCGAGGGATGGCGAGGGGATTGCTCCCCCAGCCTAAATGTATTAGCGGCGACATGTTGTTAATACGTTACCGTTATTGTTTAAATGCCGTTGTAATTGCGTTGCCCTTAATGTTGTCGTCAATTTTGAGCTACTTACTGCAGATAGTGTCGCATTACTGGTGTTGCCCCTATTGCCGTAAGTAGCCACTAAATGTGTTTTTTTAATATTTATTTATTATAAATGCATTAAGTTCTTTATAAGCCACTTAATCAAATCAAAAATTGAAAAAAAAAAGTATTTATATTATACAAAAAAACACATAAAGTCATAAACTATTACACAAAATCTATAATATATGTTTTTAAGCTATTTCTTACAAAGACATCTACGAAATACTAAATGAAACATAAAACTACTCCTTGTTACTAATGACATTATTATCGTTCCTCTCGTTATTATTTTCTTCATCGAACTCTCAAATCAACTAATTAAGTCTCTCTCTCTAGCCCTCGAGTTCCTAAGAAAATACTCAACAGAATCCAACTATAGAATAAACCAAAATATTAAATTATATAAAAAAAATATATCAGACCACCAAGTTCTTAACAAATGCATTAAGTCATTAACATATAAGTTACATCATAAACCAAACTACCAACTAGCATAAACCAAGCTACTAAACTATCAAAGTTGATCAATGTAAACCAAAATATCAAATCACCAAAGGTTTGCAACCTTAAGTTTCGGCACAAATTAGAATAACGACATCAAATTCGTGTAAGGGGTTCTTAATTCATTAATTTAATGAAACATACAATATGGTCTTGCATATATATTTATATCTGACTAATTCATCCATGGATGAAAATAACGAAATAATGATGGTCAAAAGTTACACAAAAAATTATAATGAATTCGATTTGAAGTTGTCACCTTAAGCTCATTGATCAAGCCAACCTAAAAATGAATTTGTCTATACCTTATTCACATCCTTTGTCAAATCCAAGATGGTTAGCCCCATTTACTTGGTTATTTCCAAGTGGCTTTCCAAACTCTTCAAGGTGACTTGGTTATATCTAATATGGCCAGCCCAACCTCTTAACTAAATTGACCACTTAAACTAACTAAATTGACCACTTAAACTGGTCATAGTTGACCATTTCCACTTTATGTCCATGTTTTTTCACCATTCGTCGAAAAGGCTTGACCTTACGAGTTATTGTAATATGGATTAAACTAGTATTGTATATGCATAGATCCCATACGATGCGACTTGTATAATATGGTAGTCTAAATATGTGCCATGCTAATATAGATTTTCCACCATCTTTAAATAGTTAATAAAACTAACCGACTTAGAGAAACAAACCACAAGATGGTTTGCAGTGCTTGTATTGATGGGTCATGGGTTGCGCTTGAAACGTGGGACCCGCTTCCAATTCGATTTAATTTAATTAGTTAATATAATTATAATAATAAATTATGTACTTATAAATACTAAAAATAATTACAATTCGTTAGACTCTAACAAAGTTATACAAGAAAATATTACATTAATATATATATATATATATATATATATATATATATATATATATATATATATATATATATATATATATATATATATATATATATATATATATATATATATATATATATATATATATATATATATATATATATATATACACACACACACGTTCAATTGAGGACATAAAAAAGGTTCAGAACACGAAGACAAATCTGTCCCTTTAAAATATAATATCTAAGGCTATTATCAATGGGCCAATTATGTAAATTCTAAAAGTAATATGATTAAATTCTAACTTTTTAATAGTATGAAGCGTATTATTGTCCCTAATCATTTTTCTATTTTTATCATCTCTTAAATTATCTCTCTCTCTCTCACTCTCTCTCTCTCCCCCTTATCACACGTCCTTTATCTCTCTATCTCTACATATATTTAGACTTCTACCAACAAGATTTTAAACCCTAATCTTCATGCCGCTTCATCACCTTCGATTAATGGAGAAGAGTTGCTGAATTGATTTTCACATGGACAATAAAGGGCTCGATCATCAAGGTGCCTGTACATCCACCAACCAAAGCTCTTGTGCATCCACCAAGCAAGGTGCCGATCCATCCACCGAGTCACTTATCGACTCCGTCACACGCACCCCTCCCAACGCAGAAGCAGTTGGCAGTCCGACGATGGTTTACTATGATGCTTGCCTTTGTCTTCTCTTTGTATCAGTTTCGTCGATTTCAATAAAAAGCAACGAAATCATCAAAAGCATCATATCATCATTTTTAAGTGTTCGTCGTTTAAAGCGGTCAACAACAATTTGAAGTGGATATCAGTTATAAGGCATGTACTTTTCTCACTTTCCTTGTCATCCGATTTCCAGCGCTCCTATGGATATTATTCACTAAAGAGGACACTGATGGATTGTGGTCGATTGGAGTTTTCAATGGCGATTTGCCATCTTCGTTGATACCCATTAAAGTTGTAAGTATTTTGAAATTGGGATTTAATTGAAGTTTGAAATTGGGCTTCTGATTTACGGAAAATTCATTTTATCCGGCACCTCGGTTGAATAACGCAAAGAGCATAAAGTGTTTTAACAATTTTTTTGGATTTTATCGATCTAATTACTAATCTATTATTATTCATCATTGTATATAGTTGTCAAATTCATATCAAATACTAATTCAATGGTTAAATCATAAATACTTCTTTGTATGATTGAAAGCAGCTAATCAAAATTTGTTTAAAAACAGTCAAAATTAGTTACAATAGTTTAATCCTTATAAATATGTACTATTATAAAGCAACAAGAGCACTAACTCATTTTCTGTATATTTCTCGTGTAAATAATTAATAACATAAGGTTTTTTTAATAACTTTTATTTCAAGCTTAGCAAATAGCCCTATACCGTTATTCATTGATTATTATACGTGTTATTCGTTGATGATTATACATGTTAAATTCATTGATGAATACCAAAATATGATTGTATATAATATGTTTTCTGTTAAATTCATTGATGAATACATAAATATTTTGCATATGATATGTTTTTTTGTTAAATTCATTGATGAATATGTTTGTATATAATATGTTTTCTGTTAAATTCATTGATGAATTTAGGGGTTTAGTATAACCAATCATTGTATTCATTGAAGACTTTAGAGTTTTAGTATAACCAATCATTGTATTCATTGATGCATAATCATATTAATTGATGATTTTGCATTCATTAGTTGTTGAGTTTTGTTAAATTCATCGATGAATAATCAGATTACTTGTAGATTTTGCATCATTCATTGATTGGGGGTTTAGTATAACCAATCATTGTATTCATTGATGAATAATCAGATTACTTATTGATTTTGCATTCATTAGTTGTTAATTTCTGTTAAATTCATTGATGTATCGGGTTGAGCCAAATTTACGATATTGCACAAAAGTGGGATACGTACAAGAAGGAGCAAACACAAGTAGACCTAGAAGATGATTGATGACATTTTCTTTTTGTTGTGTTGTAACGCCCCGGTTTTTCTCGGTACGTTATTTATTTTAATTAATTAATTATGAGGTATTAGATTAATTTAATTAATTAAGATATGATTAATTGAAAGATTGGGCTTATAATTATTCCGATCTTTTAATCATATAATTAAGTCCATGGGTTTATAGCCAAACCCAATTAAAGCTTAGATGGTCTTCTAGCCCAAAGGCTTTAGGGTTTAGCCCACTAATCTAGTATATTAGGGTTCAAAACCCTAATTCCTCCACTCCTCCCTCCCTCACGGCTCCGTCACCCTCTCCTCCTCTCCCTCTCGGCTCACTCTTTTTCTCTCCCTAGCTCTCACTCTCGGCCAAAACAAAGCAGCCACACCGCCGCCCTCCTGTCGCCGGAATCACCACCAAGCCGCCGTCATCATCATCACTCTCCTCCAACCAAGAACCTTGCTCTTGTGTTCATCTCTAACTCCAATCCTTGGTATGTTTGTAATCTTGGTTGTTCTTCAATTCTATCATTTTATGTATCATTTTATGTTGTTATTTTGATGTAGTAACCTCTCTACTTCTACTCTTTCTTTTAGATGTATGTATCTTAGTGTTAGATCTGAATACACCACCTCATTACATCATTATTGATGTACATATGAGTGTGAGTGTATGTGAAAGATCACTACAAAACCCTAAATTGAAAATCATGATCTTAGGGTTTTGTACTTGGATTTATGATTAAGTTCTTATAGTTTTCATATGGCTAAATGAATCCCTAATGATCTCTAATCCTTTTTAGTACCACCATATTCATGGGGACTAAATAGGATGAGTTGGTACATCCTAGAATGTATCCCAAAGAGAAAAGGGTGGATTGGCCAAGAAATGTCATTAAAGGTTATGTTTCTGCTTCAATCAGATTCGGTAACCATTTTGTAAAAATCATATCTCGAGTTCTAGAACTCAAATGGACCCCATATCAGTGCCCAAAGTTCAAAAATCGAGTTGGGTAACTTTTTTAAAAGGCACCCTCGATAAAAAGGACTTTACCTATGGGAAACGACAGCTTCTCTGCTGTTGGGTCTGATCCGGGTCTGCTGTGATATGTCATTTTGTTTTTATCATTACTAGGGTTTGGTTAATGATCCTGAGTGATTACAAATACCCACATGTACATTACATAGTTAATTTAATATCTGGAGAAGATGGGTCGTTAATTCTCATTATAACTTGGTTATAATAGACCCACACTCCAGGTCAATGGACAGTCACCAGCTTATGCTGATTCTGTGATTGACCACCTTGTGATTTTTATATCTAGAGCTTGGGAAACCCTTTTTAATCGATTCTAACTCTGAGACTTGTAATTTTGTGTCTAAGGTTCCTCTGATTTTTGGTTGGGGCTAATTCCACACACAAGTTGGGTAGAATTGGCCAACACCACCTGACTGTCCGTCCAAAGACTGCAGTGACATGTCTTTTTGTAAAATTCATATCGCTTACATCCTTTGGAGTTATGAAGAGTTCCTTATGGTTCTAGAAACCTAAGCCATTGTAGTTTCTTGCAAAAATTATTTAAGCCTATGTTTCTATTGTGCATTTTGGAGTAATTCAGTCCTGATCAGCAGGACTGTTTTAGAGACCTTTCTGTGATTACTCCTTTCTCATTTCTTAGTTTCAACTTCACTCTTCTAACCTTTAGTTCTATTTAGGTGAAGCCTTGAAGTTTGAACAAGCTTGGTAGCCTTATATTGACTCCTATCTGTTACTCACTCGCTTAAGGTGAGTTCTCTCACACCGTTGTATTAGTATTTATGTTTGCTAGATAACTCGTGTGTGATTGTTTAGATTTACTAATTAAAGCATGCTATATTATTATTATAAAATCGTACATGTGCATTGTATGTGATTGATTAATACTATGAGGGGTAGTTAGGTAAGATCACCAACGTTATACTCTTTATGAGGTGCGGGGATCGGGGCCAAAGGATACGGGATTTACCCGGCGCGGCTCAAACCTACAAGTCATCCCTATTAAAAATAAGCATTGATTTGTTCCTTGCTTCTTAATGTAATTATAATTGGAAATGGATTTGGATTAGTAAATGTGAATATTGATATGATGTATGTGTTTGAATTCGCTAAGCTTTATGCTTACGGTTCCCCCTAACATTTTCAGGTATTAAGATCAAAGAGGCTGAGGCGTGACCTGGAGCACTGGGATACCACTACTAGAAGAATTTCCATTTTTTTGGGACATTATTATTATTTTTCTTCCGCACTTTATTGTGTTTATTTCATTATAATTTGGTTTTGTGATACTTATCTTTTGTAAACTCGTAGCTTCTTTTATAAAGGTTGTTTTTAAAAGTTCAAATCGAAAATTTTTGGGTGTTTCAAGTTGGTATCAGAGCACACGTTTGAGAGAACTAGGCATTCTTAGGAATGTTCTAGACTCAAATTTGAGGCTCTTAAAATTTTGTTTCCCTTAAAATAATTTCTAAAAGAATTTTCTTTAAATTTTTGAAGACTAGTAGTGGAAGGTCCCAGGGTGTGCCGGTCAGCCAAGTAAGCCTTGTTTCTTATACTTTTGTTTTGATAGATTTTTGCACCTTGAATTGCTATTAGGAGCTTTGCCTTTAGACTTATCATTAACTAGCCCTAAAATTGTTAAAATTTCACCTATGCTAGTAATACCATGTGAGAGAGAGTTGTTTAAATAACCGGCTAGAGCGAACTGGAACATTTGAAACTAGACGCGAATGCAAGATTGGAATTTGTGTGGAAGGTAGTAGAAGGGCCCTTACTATTTGAAGCACCGATGCCGATCTCGTATTGGGGCAAGGTTGAAAATGTCCAATGAGCTGAGTGTTCCGTCTTCATAGAAATATCTAGGACGAATAAATCCTAATAATCTCTTTACTCTGCGAATATAGATGGCTCCAGCTACTCGTCTAAATCGGACCCAAATGGAACAAGTTAGGGAACTCATCGCTGAAGAATTTAACAATGCCTTCAACGACCTCATTCCGAATGTCACTACTGACATCATCACCCAAGTTCGTGCCCTCTTGGATGAGCGTTTCACAGCTGTTCACGGAGGAGCTTTACCTGCGCCGCCTGTTCGTGACTCAACCTACTACTATGAGAAGTTCTCTAAGTGCCACCCTCCTCAGTTGAATGGTGACTTGAATCCAGTAGAGGCTAAGCACTGGATTGCCGATATCGAAAGCGCCCTCATGACTTGCGGGTGCCCAGACCAGTTCAAGGTTGTTGTTGCGATGAGCCAGCTTAGGAAGAAGCCGAATGCCTGGTGGAAGACTGTTACGACATTGTTGACTGAGGATGAGCTGAGAGCCATGACTTGGACCCAGTTTATGGAGAGGTTTGAGAAGCAGTATGTGTCCAAGGTGGAGCAGCAGCGGATGCTGCAGCAGTTTATGACCTTTGAGCAGACTTCAGAGTGCGTGTCAGATCTGAATGCCAAATTCCTGGAGATGATGTATTTCTGTCCCTCATTTGCCGGGGATGAGGCATGGTTGGTTAGCAGGTATAAGGATGCCCTACGCACGGAGATACGGGAGTTTGTGAGCATGCAGGAGTTCACGACACTGTCAGTTGTTATGGATGCCGCTAGGAGGAGGGAGATTGAGCTACAGACCCAGCAGCACAAGAGGAAGGCGGACCACGCCCTGACCAAGACGTACGGGGATGCACATAAGAAGCAAAAGAACGGTGGGAAGATGAGATACGAGTATAGGCTGTCTGCAGGACAGAACGACAAGAGTCGGTTAGTGTGTTACAACTGCAAGAAGCCGGGTCATCATTGGAAGAATTGCAAGTCCTCAGTGGTGGTGGCATCACCACAGGTTCCCTCTTCGGTTCCTACCTGTTTTAACTGCAACGAGAAGGGACACAAGAAGCCTGATTGCCCACAGTTGAAGAATAGTAGTGGAGGCGGGGGTGTGAAACCCGCGGGTGCATCGTCATCTAAGGGAACTACCATGGTGACACGAGGACGTGTTCACCAACTGACTGCAGAGGAGCCGGCGATTACCGCGACTGTGGCGGGTAAAATCCCCTTTCCTTCGTTCTCCTTCACTCTTGTATTGTTTAAATTTGATGGTAGTTTAAATATTGTTTATATGTTGTGAATCAGGCACTTATTTGTTAGACTCTGAGCCCGCTGTTGTTATATTCGACAGCGGTGCTACTCATTCTTTTGTATCTCGCACATTCATTAATCGTCTGGGTCGTAGTATCGGGAAACTGGTTCGCCCAATAGTTATCGAAGTTGCCGATAACCGTATGATTTATGTCACCGACGTGTATCGGGGCTGTACTCTCGAATTTTCCGGGGTTGAATTCCCTATTGATCTTATTCCCATTGCGATGCGAGATCTTTGTGTTATCATGGGTATGGATTGGCTTGACGCATTTGATGCGGAAATCCTCTGTCGTAAGAAACAAGTTCGCGTTCGAAACCCTAAGGGCGGAGAACTTATCATTCAGGGAGATACTCCTCGTTTGGCCATCGCTTCTTGTTCTGCTGCCAGGGTACTTAATGATATCCTAGTTGTTTCCGACTTCAACGTTGTTTTTCCGAAGGAACTCCCTGGCTTGCCCCTATTCGGCAAGTGGAGTTCCGCATTGATCTATTGTCGGGTGCGACTCCGATAGCTAAAGCTCCATGTCGGTTGGCGCCACCCGAAATGAAAGAACTCTAGGAGCAACTTCAAGAGTTAAGTAGTAAGGGTTTTATTCGGCCTAGCTCTTTGCCATGGGGTGCTCCTATTCTTTTTGTCAAGAAGAAGGATGGCACCCAGCGTATGTGTATCGATTATAGGGAGCTGAACAAGCGCACGATAAAGAACAGATACCCGCTACCATGTATTGACGACCTTTTTGATTAGCTGCAGGGAGCATCTTGGTTCTCCAAGATTGATTTACGGTCCGGTTACCACCATATGCGAGTCCGAGAAGAAGACATTGAGAAGACTGCATTCCGTACTCGCTATGGGCACTATGAATTCGTGGTGATGCCTTTTGGGCTCACCAACGCACCCGCCGCTTTCATGGACCTCATGAATTGGGTGTGCAACCCGATGCTTGACCACTCTGTTATTGTGTTTATTGATGACATATTAGTCTACTCTAAGACCAAGGAGGAGCATGAGAAACATCTTCGGGAAGTTTTGAAGACTCTCGCGAGAGAAAAGCTTTATGCTAAGCTCTCGAAGTGTGAGTTTTGGTTAGAAGAGGTTCAGTTTTTGGGGCATGTAGTGAACAAAGAAGGTATCAAGGTCGACCAAGCCAAAGTTGAAACCATTAAGCAGTGGGAGGTTCCAAAAACGCCTTCTGAAATTCGCAGCTTTTTGGGTTTGGCCGGTAACTACCGTAGATTCATAGAAAATTTCTCAAAGATTGCGTTACCACTTACCCGACTGACCAAGAAATCAGAGAAATTTGTGTGGGGTCCGGAGCAGCAAGCGGTGTTTGATGAATTGAGATCCCGATTATGTGATGCACCAATCTTGGCCCTAATGGATGGGCTGGATGATATAGTGGTTTATTGTGACGCATCACTTATGTTTTTTGGTGTAGTACTGATGCAGCGAGGCAGGGTTATAGCCTACGCCTCCCGACAGCTAAAACCCCACGAGCAAAACTACCCCACTCATGACTTGGAGCTTGGGGCTGTGGTTTTTGCCCTCAAGATTTGGAGACATTATCTCTATGGGGTAAAGTTTATTGTATATACCGACCAGAAGAGCTTGAAGTATTTGTTCGATCTGAACATGAGGCAGATTAGATGGCTGGATGTGGTGAAAGACTATGACTGCGAAATTCACTGCCACCCCGGTAAAGCTAATGTGGTGGCTGATGCTCTCAGTCGCAAACCGTCTGCCGAGCCTATTCGAGCTAAGTGCCTCCGTATGACGATGGTGTCGCCCTTGCTAGACCTGATTCGTGACACTCAAAAGACGGCAACGAACATCAAGCGGGAGAAAATTGTGAATGAACTGCCCAAAATGGAACTCGATAGTCGAGGTTTGTTGACCCGCCATGGTAGAGTTTGGGTTCCATATACAGGAGGCAACCGTAAGACCTTAATGGAGGAAGCTCACAAGTCTAAATTCTCCATACATCCAGGTGCTACCAAAATGTATTTAGATCTTCGAGAGGGTTACTGGTGGCATGGAATGAAGAATGATGTAGCCCGGTATGTGGAAGAATGTATGACCTGCCGGAAGGTCAAGGCGGAGCACCAGAAACCGCATGGGAAATTGCAAACCTTGGAGATTCCGGAATGGAAATGGGAGCATCTGACCATGGATTTTATCACTAAACTGCCTAGGACTTGTTGGTTATGTGCCCATCGTTATAACAAGTTGGTAATATTATTATAAATAGTAGGGTCCTTTTGGGTTACACGCAAGAGACGATTTAGCTAAAAGAGATCGAAAATAAACTTGAGGGGTTAAGTTTATTAATATACCAAAGTAAAGTTATATTAATTAGAAACTTAATGGTTAAGTTTATTAATATACCAAAGTAAAGGTATATTAATTAGAAACTTAATAAGGATAAAGGACTAAAGTGAAATATCCACAATAGAGGGGATAAAGATGAGGAGCACTATAAATACAACCCTAGATCTGAGTTGTAAGGGCTGCCAAAACCCTAATTTTCGTCACTCTCCTCCCACCCCTCGGTATACGGCCGATTTCTTTCAAAACCCTAAGTATTACGTGCTAAAACTTCAAGCAAAGGTATATACTACATCAACGGGTGCTGGATCGTTGTATTGGGTGCGATTACATTAGAGGAGTTCTACTTTGGGCTCTTGTCATCCTAACAAAATCAGATCTGAGATTTAAAAGGTATGTCTTGAACCTCTTGATTTTATAGTTACAAAAGTGTGCATGATTCTGTGATCCTAGTTGAATACGATTTAGATTTCTGTTTCCGCTGCGTTTGTTTTATGTTATCGTACTCCAACAGTGGTATCAGAGCCAGGTTTATCATGATTTTGTACTGTTTTGATTCGATTAAAATTGTTAAAAATCGTTTTTTTTTTCTGATTTATCGAATCTGATCGACGTCTGCGCCGCGGTACTTGAAATATCGCGTCGCAGGTTTTTCTAAAGTTACGATCATTAGGGTTTTGTCGCGTCGCGTTTCCTAGTGTTCCGCGCCGCGTCGTTCTTGTCATGACCGGTTTCTTTTTATTACCGCGTCGCGTTTTCTCGTGATCCGTGTCGCGACGGTCGTGATGTTTTATTTTCTGAAATCAGATTTCTTGTTATAAAATGGTGATTTTAATATTGTATGATTGTTTAGATTAATCATTGACATAGAATACTTGCATGCTCAATAGGATTAATAGCTAAACACAAAGTTTAAAATGCTTCAAAATTTAATGGATGATTGTTTAAATTAATTATTAACACTGCATCCTTGCGTGTTTAATAGAATTAATAGTTAAACATAATTTTCAAAGAATACTTAAAATTTTAAATGATATATATATTAGAATTGTATCTATATGTATAACTTAAAAAAAAACATTGGTCAGACCGTGACTAGGCTCACCTACTCTAAATGTGTAGAAGGTTGAAGGAGGTCTCTTTGATTCCTAATGAGGTCGGTTTTTAAATAGGATTCATTGCTTACCACCCTCACCGCCTGTCACATTTTATCGAGTAGAGTTACCGAAAGGGTTTGATAGAACAGTGTTTCAAGATAAAAGTATTACTGAAAATACACAAGTAAGAAAATTTTGTTAAAAGTTAATAGATTTTTCAAAAGTCAAATTGGCAATTTCAAACCGGTTTTAAAAGTTTAAATTGACCCTTATGCCAATTAAAAGGTTAAAATGTTTTAACAAAAACGAAACAAAATCCCGTTTTATGAAAATGTAAATCTCATGCTACCCACAAAGAACCACACATTTAACCGGGCCCTTCCGGCGTGGGAAGTGCTATAGCCAACGCGTCGGATTGGACTCGGCCAAAATGATGTGATACTAGCGATAACTCATGAATCATAGGCCGGGTGTCACGTGGGTCCTTCGTGGTCGATTTACCATCCAAACCCGTGATCTGCGGCATACCCGTCACGGGAGAGAGGATGAGCATGATGGGATTAAACATGCCATTGATTAGATTCAATGAATCCCGAGAGATCTAGAAGCTTCATAGAGATTGAAGTTGGCAAAGAGTATTGCCTACCTAAATAACTTTTGGGGGTGACTACGGCATACCTCTTCACCACCAGAATTGAAATATGGATTCTAGCCTTAAGTAAAATTATTGTTTTGGGTAATTAATTTTTTAAGGATTAATCAAACTAATTAAAATCTACTTTTCATATAGATGGCTCCAAACACAAATGCAAATTTGAATTCGGCTACAAATATCTCACTAATGCAACTCCTCTCCAAGGATAAGCTGACCGGATCCAACTACTTGGACTGGATGCGCTCCCTTCGGATCGCCCTCCGGTATGATAAGAAAGAATGGGTCCTGGACACAGCTCTTCCTGAGGCTCCAGCTGATGATGCAACTAGAGCTGTTAGGGATGCTTGGCAAAAGCATAAAGATCAGTCGGATGAGGTTGCTTGTCTCATGTTAGCGACCATGGTTCCGGAACTCCAAAAGAGTTTCGAGACCGCTGGGGCGTTCGACATGGCCGACCAGCTCAAGGAAATGTTCCAAGAGCAGGCTAGACAAGAACGATATGACACTATGATCTCCTTACTAGATTGCAAGCAGCAGGAGGGAACCGCTGTCAGTGCACACGTGCTTAAGATGAAAGCGTACGTTGACAGATTGGAGCGACTTGGATTTCCGATCGCTCAGCAATTGGTTATGGATATCATCCTCCACTCGCTGAGCAGTACATTCAGTCAGTTCACACTGAATTTTAATATGAATGGATTGGAAAAGACCATAATGGAGTTACACGGCATGCTAAAAACTGCCGAGGCAAATATGTCTAAATCTAAGAACTCCAGCTCCACGGCTCCGGTATTGGCAATCAAGGAAGGAGCAATCAAGAAAAGGAAAGCCAAGAAGCCTAAAGGCAAAGGGAAGGGTCAAGTTGGTAACCCCAACTCCAACCCTAGCAACAAGGGCAAGGCTGGTTCTATGATAGTGCCGTCACCAAACCCTGATGAGGCCATTTGTTTCCACTGCGGAGAAAAGGGACACTAGAAGCGAACCTGCCCTAAATACCTGGAGGAGATCAAGAAGATCAAGCCCAAAGTGTCTGGTACCTCAGGTATATACATGATAGAACTCCATAATACTTCTACTACTAATTCATGGGTCCTAGACACAGGATGTGGTACTCACATTTGCTCTGATGTTCAGGGACTAAGAAGAAGTAAGAAGTTAAGGCATGGGGAGCTTGACCTGATCATGGGTAACAGACATACGGCTGCTGTCAAGAGGATTGGGGATTACGAGCTCGTGCTTTCTACTGGATTTTCTATTAATTTATTTGATTGTTGCTATTCGCCAGAAATAGCTAGAAACATTATTTCTTTTAGTGCTTTGTATCGAGACGGTTTTGATTTTGGTTTTGATAATGGAAATATTTTAGTTTTCAAAAATGATTGTCTTTACTTTAAAGCATGTCCTACAAATGGTATTTATGAAACTATCGTGAGCATTAGAAGAAATAATAGCTTAATCTTAAATGTTGATTCAGATACATCCAAAAGTGTATTGGATAAATCATGTCTATGGCATTGTCGACTTGGCCATATAAACAAGAAACGCATCGCCAAACTCCAAGAGGATGGGATTTTGGAATCATTCGACCTCAAGTCTGATGATGTATGTGAGTCTTGTTTATTAGGCAAGATGACAAAAGTGCCATTCACAGGGAACTTTGAAAGAGGCAAGGATCTGTTGGACCTCATATACACTGATGTGTGTGGACCGTTCAGATCAGCCACAAGACACGGAGAAAGGTACTTTGTCACATTTACTGATGACTTCAGCAGATATGGGTATGTTTATTTGATTAAACATAAGTCTGAAACCTTCGAGGTGTTCAAAAGGTTTCAGAACGAAGTAGAGAATCAACGGGGCAAAAGGATTAAGATCCTCCGATCCGACAGGGGTGGAGAATATCTTAGTCAAGAATTCTACGATCATCTGGGGAACTGTGGAATTGTTTCACAGTTGACTCCTCCCGGAACACCACAACATAATGGTGTAGCTGAGAGGAGGAACCGAACATTACTTGATATGGTTCGGTCCATGATGAGTCGTGCTATGCTTCCAATCAGTTTCTGGGGCTATGCCTTGGAGACTGCAGCAAAAGTACTGAACCTTGTACCAACTAAGAAGGTCAGCAAGACACCCTCTGAAATATGGAATGGGACTAAACCCTCATTGGCGCATTTGAAAGTCTGGGGTTGTGAGGCTTACGTTTGTCGTGAAGCCATCGACAAACTAGAACCCAGATCAGAGAGGTGTTACTTTATTGGTTATCCTGCTAGTTCTTTTGGGTATTTGTTTTACAAACCTTCTAAAAACAAGGTGATTGTTGCACGAAGGGCAGTCTTCCGAGAGAGGGAGCTGATACACCAAGAGGCCAGTGGGAGCCAAATTCATCTTGAGGAGATTCAAGAACCAATCAATAAAGGACCTGATGTTGGCACTAGCTCTCAATCAGAGGTTGAAAAACCTGTTAAGCCTCAGCCAAGTACAGCTGGGGAATCTGACATACCTCCACCTTCTGTCCGGAGATCTGATAGAGTACGTCATGCACCTGAATTTTATGGCTTACATATTACTGAAGGTGATGAGTCAATGGTAGGTGACGATGAACCTACCAGCTATCAGGAAGCAATGGCAGGCCCAGATGCTACCAAATGGAAGGAGGCTATGGAGAGCGAGATGAAATCCATGTATGATAACCAAGTTTGGAACTTGGTTGATCAAACACCTGGCCTTAAAACAGTTGGGTGTAAATGGGTCTTCAAGAAGAAGACAGACATGGATGGAAAAGTACACACATATAAAGCCAGACTGGTGGCAAAGGGTTATACTCAAACCCAAGGGATTGATTATGAGGAAACTTTTTCACCAGTGGCAATGATTAAATCTATCAGGATATTGTTTGCCATCGCAGCCTTTTATGACTACGAAATATGGCAAATGGATGTAAAAACCGCTTTCCTTAACGGAAAACTTTCAGAAGATGTGTATATGACACAACCAGAGGGTTTTGTATAGTCCAAATATCCCAATAGAGTGTGTAAACTTGTGAAGTCGATTTATGGACTCAAACAAGCATCTCGCAGCTGGAATATTTGCTTCGATGAGAAAATCAATGAATTTGGATTTTCGAGAAGTGAAGATGAGCCATGTGTATATGTCAGAGCTAGTGGGAGTGCTGTTGTCTTCCTTATGCTGTATGTTGATGACATACTACTCATAGGAAACAATGTCCCAATGTTGCAAAGTGTTAAAACTTGGCTTGGGGATTGTTTCGCTATGAAAGACTTGGGAGAAGCGGCATACATACTTGGTATAAAGATCTATAGAGATACATCTAGGCGACTCATTGGTTTAAGCCAGAGTACATACATAGACAAAATCTTGAAAATGTCCAAGATGCAGAATTCCAAGAAAGGATTCGTGCCTATGCAACCTGGTATGACATTGAGTAGAGACCAATGTCCTAGTTCTAGTGATGAACGAGAAAGAATGAGTCGAATCCCATATGCTTCAGCAATGGGATCGATCATGTATGCCATGTTATGTACAAGGCCTGACGTCTCTTGTGCCTTGAGTATGACGAGTCGTTATCAGGCCAATCCTAGTGAAAATCATTGGACCGCAGTCAAGAACATTCTTAAGTATCTTCGGAGGACGAAGGAAGTGTTCTTGGTCTATGGGGGCATGGAAGAACTCACTGTAAGTGGTTATAGTGATGCTAGCTTCCAAACCGACAGAGACGACTCCTGTTCGCAGTCGGGATTCGTGTTCTTACTGAATGGTGGGGCAGTAACTTGGAAGAGTACCAAGCAAGAAACAGTAGTTGATTCGACAACGGAGGCTGAGTATATTGCAGTTAATGAAGCTGCAAAGGAAGCCATGTGGATGAAGAAGTTCATCAGGGATCTCGGTGTTGTTCCTAGCATTGATGGTCCAGTTGATATCTTCTGTGACAATGAGGGTGCAGTCGCCTTGGCGAAAGAACCCAGAGTTCACAAGCGCACAAGGCATATACACCGGAAGTACCATTATATCCGGAGGCTCGTTGAAGAAGGAGACATCACGATTAGTAGAGTCACATCAGAAGATAATCTTGCTGATCCATTCACTAAACCGTTATCTCAGGCCAAGCATGATTCTCATACTAGGTCGATGGGCATTAGATTTGGAAATGAGTTGGTTTAAGTGTATTTAATTTAGTTTGATTTGTGTTTGGAACTCAAGCAATGTGAAACTCTATTTGTTTTGAAGATTATTATGTGGAGAACTTAATATATGCATGAAGGCAGTCATTTCAACAGTTTATCATTGTGTTCCAATTTTGCATGTTTTATTGACTTCCTAAATAATTATTTTATTATTCAAAACGTCCACAGTCGGTCATACTTTTGGGAGTAAGTATTGATTCAAGGCTGACATGAGGAATTAGTAAATTGTCTATAGAGATGGAAATAGCATAGAGATGCGCTAATTCTCATGTGTACTTAATAGGGATTAAGTATTGGAGTAACCTGTACTTAGAGATTACTTCATGGAATGTGTCACGAGTAATTCTAAGATGGTAATATCTTATATTCTTCAAGCAGAGATGCATTGATTCTTAGTCCTGCAGTCTGTTATGTCTTGGTTTTCTGCAACGTTGTCCGTAACTGGCAGCCATACAGGGAATGTCCAGATATGACATGATGAGTGGGCGAGATCCGTGTAGTCAAAGTTTATTTGTTCCTTCTGCCCTAACAGGAGAAGCGATATCCATGGGCCCCTCGATGATTTGGTGTTGACAGCAAATGTACGGCCGTACTCGAACTGAATTGATATAGAATCAATAAGTGCAGTTTGTTGTGGTCATCACAAATCTCTATCGGGAAACATAATCTTGAATGTTTGAGACTGACGGAATTCCATGTCAGACGTTCATATGGATATCTTGTAGAACAAAGGAATATTTGATCACTTGCCTAAGGGCTGTTTCATTAGATGAACACGACATTTGTCTAGGATGACATACACCTTACTAGGTTAATGAATATTAGACCATACAGTTGTTATAACAAGTGCAAGTGGGAGACTGTTGGTTATATGCCCATCGTTATAACAAGTTGGTAATATTATTATAAATAGTAGGGTCCTTTTGGGTTACACGCAAGAGACGATTTAGCTAAAAGAGATCGAAAATAAACTTGAGGGGTTAAGTTTATTAATATACCAAAGTAAAGTATATTAATTAGAAACTTAATGGTTAAGTTTATTAATATACCAAAGTAAAGGTATATTAATTAGAAACTTAATAAGGATAAAGGACTAAAGTGAAATATCCACAAAGGAGGGGATAAGGATGAGGAGCACTATAAATACAACCCTAGATCTGAGTTGTAAGGGCTGCCAAAACCCTAATTTTCGTCACTCTCCTCCCACCCCTCGGTATACGGCCGATTTCTTTTAAAACCCTAAGTATTACATGCTAAAACTTTAAGCAAAGGTATATACTACATCAACGGGTGCTGGATCGTTGTCTTGGGTGCGATTACATTAGAGGAGTTCTACTTTGGGCTCTCGTCATCCTAACAAAATCAGATCTGAGATTTAAAATGTATGTCTTGAACCCTCTTGATTTTACAGTTACAAAAGTATGCATGATTCTGTGATCCTGGTTGAATACGATTTAGATTTCTGTTTCCGCTGCGTTTGTTTTATGTTATCGTATTCCAACAGGACTGCCCGTGGAGCTGATACTATTTGGGTGATTGTCGACCGTCTAACTAAGAGCGCTCACTTCTTGGCCATAAAGGAGAGCTCATCTGCAAAGAAGTTGGCCAAGATCTTTGATCGAGAGATTGTCTCATTGCATGGTGTGCCCGTTTCTATTGTCTCCGACCGTGACACCCGATTCACTTCTCAGTTTTGGCGGAAATTTTAGGAAGAGATGGGTACACGATTACACTTTAGCACAGCCTTCCACCCGCAGACGGACGGGCAGAGTGAGAGGACGATTCAGACACTGGAAGACATGCTTCGGGCATGTGCGATCGATTTTGGGGGTAGTTGGGATGATCACTTGCATCTAGCCGAGTTCTCCTATAACAACAGTTATCACTCCAGCATTATGATGCCCCCGTATGAAGCCTTGTATGGAAGGAAGTGTAGAACGCCTGTTTGTTGGGGCGAGGTAGGGCAGAGGGTACTTGGGAGTACCGAAATCGTGCTGCAAACTACGAAAAAGATTCAGGTGATACGAGACCATTTGGCCACGGCAAGGAGTCATCAGAAAAGCTATGCTGACAAAAGACGCTCAGACCTCGAATTTCAGGTGGGAGACTCTGTGTTGTTAAAAGTCTCTCCCTGGAAAGGCGTAATCCGATTCCGGAAGTGGGGAAAGCTAGAACCACGATTCATTAGACCACATAAGGTCATTGCTCATGTTAGGGAGGTGGCCTATCGTTTGGAGTTACCTGAGGAGCTCCGCCTGATCCATGACACCTTCTATGTTTTTCAACTATGGAAATGTGGCGTTGATGAGACTACAGTGGTACCATTGGAGGATATCCAGATTGATGAGCGTCTCAACTATGTTGAGCAACCGGTCGCGATTTTAGATCAGGAAACGAAGACCCTTCGGAACAAAACTATAAACTTGGTTAAGGTTCAGTGGCGGCATAGACAGGGTTCGGAATGGACGTGGGAACCGGAGGACGATATGAGGGCTCATTACCCGGATTTATTTGTTGGCGATGACTTCGAGGATGAAGTCCGTTCCTAGTGGGGGAGATTTGTAACACCCCGGTTTTTCTCGGTACGTTATTTATTTTAATTAATTAATTATGAGGTATTAGATTAATTTAATTAATTAAGATATGATTAATTGAAAGATTGAACTTATAATTATTCCCATCTTTTAATCATATAATTAAGTCCATGGGTATATAGCCAAACCCAATTAAAGCTTAGATGGTCTTCTAGCCCAAAGGCTTTAGGGTTTAGCCCACTAATCTAGTATATTAGGGTTCAAAACCCTAATTCCTCCACTCCTCCCTCCCTCACGGCTCCGTCACCCTCTCCTCCTCTCCCTCTCGGCTCACTCTCTTTCTCTCCCTAGCTCTCACTCTCGGCCAAAACAAAGCAGCCACACCGCCGCCCTCCTGTCGCCGGAATCACCACCAAGCCGCCGTCATCATCATCACTCTCCTCCAACCAAGAACCTTGCTCTTGTGTTCATCTCTAACTCCAATCCTTGGTATGTTTGTAATCTTGGTTGTTCTTCAATTCTATCATTTTATGTATCATTTTATGTTGTTATTTTGATGTAGTAACCTCTCTACTTCTACTCTTTCTTTTAGATGTATGTATCTTAGTGTTAGATCTGAATACACCACCTCATTACATCATTATTGATGTACATATGAGTGTGAGTGTATGTGAAAGATCACTACAAAACCCTAAATTGAAAATCATGATCTTAGGGTTTTGTACTTGGATTTATGATTAAGTTCTTATAGTTTTCATAAGGCTAAATGAATCCCTAATGATCTCTAATCCTTTTTAGTACCACCATATTCATGGGGACTAAATAGTATGAGTTGGTACATCCTAGAATGTATCCCAAAGAGAAAAGGGTGGATTGGCCAAGAAATGTCATTAAAGGTTATGTTTCTGCTTCAATCAGATTCGGTAACCATTTTGTAAAAATCATATCTCTAGTTCTAAAACTCAAATGGACCCCATATCAGTGCCCAAAGTTCAAAAATCGAGTTGGGTAACTTTCTTAAAAGGCACCCTCGATAAAAAGGACTTTACCTATGGGCAACGACAGCTTCTCTGCTGTTGGGTCTGATCCGGGTCTACTGTGATATGTCATTTTTTTATCATTACCAGGCTTTGGGAAATGATCCTGAGTGATTCCAAATACCCACATGTACATTACATAGTTAATTTAATATCTGGAGAAGATGGGTCGTTAATTCTCATTATAACTTGGTTATAATAGACCCACACTCCTGGTCAATGGACAGTCACCAGCTTATGCTGATTCTGTGATTGACCACCTTGTGATTTTTATATCTAGAGCTTGGGAAACCCTTTTTAATCGATTCCAACTCTGAGACTTGTATTTTTGTGTTTAATGTTCCTCTGATTTTTGGTTGGGGCTAATTCCACCCACAAGTTGGCTAGAATTGGCCAACACCACCTGACTGTCCGTCCAAAGACTGCAGTGACATGTCTTTTTGTAAAATTCATATCTCTTACATCCTTTGGAGTTATGAAGAGTTCCTTATGGTTCTGGAAACCTAAGCCATTGTAGTTTCTTGAAAAAATTATTTAAGCCTATGTTTCTATTGTGCATTTTGGAGTAATTCAGTCCCGATCAGCAGGACTGTTTTAGAGACCTTGCTGTGATTACTCCTTTCTCATTTCTTAGTTTCAACTTCACTCTTCTAACCTTTAGTTCTATTTAGGTGAAGCCTTGAAGTTTGCACAAGCTTGGTAGCCTTATATTGACTCCTATCTGTTACTCACTCACTCAAGGTGAGTTCTCTCACACCGTTGTATTAGTATTTATGTTTGCTAGATAACTCGTGTGTGATTGTTTAGATTTACTAATTAAAGCATGCTATATTATTATTATAAAATCGTACATGTGCACTGTATGTGATTGATTAATACTATGAGGGGTAGTTAGGTAAGATCACCAACGTTATACTCTTTATGAGGTGCGGGGATCGGGGCCAAAGGATACGGGATTTACCCGGTGCGGCTCAAACCTACAAGTCCTCCCTATTAAAAATAAGCATTGATTTGTTCCTTGCTTATTAATGTAATTATAATTGGAAATGGATTTGGATTCGTAAATGTGAATATTGATATGATGTATGTGTTTGAATTCGCTAAGCTTTATGCTTACGGTTCCCCCTAACATTTTCAGGTATTAAGATCAAAGAGGCTGAGGCGTGACCTGGAGCACTGGGATACCACTACTAGAAGAATTTCCATTTTTTTTGGAACATTATTATTATTATTTTGCTTCCGCACTTTATTGTGTTTATTTCGTTATAATTTGGTTTTGTGATACTTATCTTTTGTAAACTCATAGCTTCTTTTATAAAGGTTGTTTTTAAAAGTTCAAATATTTTGCGAAAATTTTTGGGTGTTTCATGTGTTGTATTCATTCATGATTATAAAATAATACCTAATTATGACATTATATTTTTTTTTCCTTTGTTGTGTTATTCATTTATGAATAGATGTATACACATTTATGAAATATTGAATGTTTTTCTCTAAATTTGTTTATTCATTTATGATTATAGTCGTATTCATTTCTGATTAAATTTATGTTTTATTCATCAATGATTACAAATATTACGACTAATGGATAAAAAATAAAAAACATATTAAATGATAATTTTGTTAATTTTTGATATTTAAAAAATGGAATTTGTATATTACGAAAATTGGGAAAAATCTTTAAAATAGATTGCATCCCACTATTTTAGGAATTAATTAATTGTCCATATTTAAATACATTGTAAAAATCCATTTATGTCCCTATAAAATGATTGGCTCAGATTTGTCCTAACGTACTCAACGTTTTTAATGTCATCAATTGAACCTCTTTATATATATATATATATATATATATATATATATATATATATATATATATATATATATATATATATATATATATATGTGTGTGTGTGTGTATGTATGTATGTATATATATATATATATATATATATATATATATATATATATATATATATATATATATATATATATATATATATATATATATATATGTATGTATGTATGTATGTATGTATGTATGTATATATATATATATATATATATATATATATATATATATATATATATATATATATATATATATATATATATATATATATATATATATATATATATATATATATATATAGGGTTGGGTTCTTGTGAGAACCTAAAAAACCATGAGATCTTGAGAACTCTTTCTGATTGGTCAGATCACAAAAGTGCACGATTGTCATTTTATCAATTCAAATTTAATTTTGATTTTTTTTATTTTTGGAAACAACATTAACAACTCCTATAATCAAGGCTATTAAATTTGAATTTTGAAAGTTAAAAAAAATCAAAATTTTGTTTTAATAAATATTTTATAAAATTTTCGTTTTTATTTTTAATTAATTTTTTCCAAATTTAGAAAAACATAAAAATTTTGAATTTAAAAAAACAAATTTTCGAAATTAAAAAATATATATTAGCGTATTTACATGTGTGTGTATAATTTAAAAAGTACAACAATATACAACTGTTTTGAATGCTACATACAAATTTAGAGTAAATTACACGATTTGGGGTAATTTGCGCGCTTGGTCCCTAACTCTTTTTTTTAACTCGGATGGTCCCTACTTTATGTTTTTATTGCGCGCTTGGTCCCTACTAGGCATAAAAAGACTGATTTACCCTTGGTAATATACTTTTTAATTTTCTTTATACTATTTATTATAAAAACAAATAAATAATAAAAAATCAAAAATAAATGGATAAGGGTAAAAATGTCATTTTATGTCTGATAGGGACCAAATACGCAACAAAATTAAGTTTAAGGGACCGTCCGAGTTAAAAAAAAGTTAGGGATCAAGCACGCAAAGTACCCCAAACCACAGGGACCATTCGTGTAATTTACTCACAAATTTATTAAAAATAATGAAAGTTACATACAAAAAAAATATAAAAATACAACGAAAATTCATGATATATTCGTTTATCAAATTTTCAATTTTCATTTCTTCAATTTGCTCGATAAATTCTCCAAAATCTGCAATAACATTAACAAAATTTTATATACATGTATATTCAAAAACATTAAAATAAATACATACATGCAAATACGCATATGAAAAAATGCACATCTATTTTTGCATATATAGGCATATATGCATATGTGCACATAGGCATTTATACACATAGAAACATATATGCACATATGCATTTACATAACTACATATTGAAAAACAACCCCCAAAAAATACTTACATGCGTATATACAAATATGCTCATAGGCACATATATGTATGCATATATGCATATATGCACACATGTGTACACAAACATGAATATAAACAAATTATCACATATGCACATACGCACGTATATATATCCACATACATATATGCACATATGCACATACGTGTATGCATATATGCACATACGTGTATGCACATATGCACATACGTGGATGCATATATGCAAATGCATGTTCTTAAAACGGGTTCTTGATGCATATATACACGAACACACATAAATGCGTATATGCAAAAGTAACATAAAATCTGACAAAAGGACCAAACTGTGAGTGAAAAATCTACATTGACAACATAAGTGTTTCGTAGGTTCAAAACGACATCAATTTCATTGAGGCATTCCATCATACACTTGACATACATCTTAAAAACTCAGCTTTAAAAGAGCAGCATCAATTAGAAGTAGAAATTACGTACCCGCACCTGCAAGTCTGATTCTATTCCTTCGTTTAGAAAACATCACCTGTTAAGGTATCACAGAATTCAGTGAAATTTATGAACCACTTGATGCCCTAGAAAATAACAGAAAAACTATTTGGCATAGAGCAAGAACTCGAATTCCACCAATGAAATTAACATAAAAACTGATCTCAATGTAATCATGTTAAATCTGATGCAATCTGAACTCGAAATCCACGAATGAATTGATCATGAACACAGAAAGAATGAGAGAAATTGAATAAAAATAAAAGGAATGCTTACAGGTTCGAACCACCACTTCTTCCGAGTCACTTAAAATTCGTCATTGATGTATCGACTCATCATCTGGGTTTAATTCTAGTTCTGAGCTCGACATTAAAGTTCCACTTCACTGATAACCCAAAAGGCTTTAAATCAGTTTCTTATAGAGATGATGATATCGTGGATATTCTTTGGGGAGGGATGTCACGATTATGACAAGAATGAAACAGAATAGATGGCTGGTTATTTTAGAATGGAGGATCGCGACTTAAGTCGACAGTCGCGGCGCCGATGGTATACTCCGGCGATTGGAATCAAAGGAATCCTACCGACCACCGTTGTTCACTCCGGCTTCCAACCTCACACTCAATCGATCGGCGAGGGCTTCTGAGGCTTGATTGCAACCTGTGAATTCGCCATCGTTGTTTTGTAAATACCGTACCGAATGGAGAAATAGAGGCGGCTAGGGCAAGGAGACGGTGTGGCGAAAGAAAGAGAGAGACATTCCATTTTAATTTCCTGATTTTCAGTTATTTACTTTTAATGATATTTTTCATGTCTATAATGCCCTTAACAGGTTTTTTTCATACCAAATATACCATTCAAATAGTAGATAATTACGAAACTGCCATATTTCATCTTGACCTTCTATTTTTTTGATCTGATGGTCCAGATTTGGTTCTCAAGATCTCAGGGTTTTTTGAGTTCTAAAAAGTTGAGAATGTAAGAACAAATATTAACCATTCAATTTTTAAGATCTATGGCTACTTTTAAAAGGATAATTATTATGATGTTAAAATTAATAACTGATTTTATCGTATTTAATTGGAAGGAAAGGGTATTGAGGTAATTTGTTTTTAATTGGTTTCCACAAAATCAACAATTATAGATCCAATCACGTATCTCTTGCTCTTCAAAATAGGGTTATAGGAATTGCAAACAAAGTTGCCATGCCGCCTTCACCTTTTATTCCGCTACCACCTCCAAGTTCGACAGTGCTTTACCGTCGCCACATCCACCACCTCCACCATAACCATCTTTACGCATCCACCTTCTTCGCCACCACCCTTATCCCGATAAGCAACCCAAGCATCGTCACTGCTTGTAACTATATCCCCGCAATCGAGATCTGCCATTGTAATCTTCTCTCAATCCTAAAGCAGCAAACACCACCGCCAAGCATCCTCTGTTATGTTCTTAACACCGGCCACAATCAACCATCTTCATTGCTTCCGGCCGCCAAGAATCCTCTGTTATGTTCCAGCATCATTGCTTCTTAGAAGGAACATATACGTCATTTGTAGTCTTCTGTTTTGGAAAATCTTATATTTACAGATATGTTTTTCTACATATCGAACAAGGACGCTGTTCATGCATGTTTACGATATATTTATGTGCGATATTTTTAAGAAACAAGAAAAATGATAAGATTACAATTGGATGGCTTATATTGACGGAGATGTTTGATCTATGGAACATGTATAAATTATTTGGTTAATGTTTTCTTGTAAATTGTTGTTTATAAAGTCTCACCAAATTCACGATGTTACATATAGTCATGAGTGAATTTCTTGTGGAATAGAACTTACTATAAAATATTAAAATACGTAATTTTGTTAGGAAACTACATGTATTAGGAAATCATTTTGCGTCCGGTCAACCCGTTCACAACTTAAGTACAACGCCTTTGTTTTTTTCCCATTCAAGGTATTAGTTTATATATATATATATATATATATATATATATATATATATATATATATATATATATATATATATATATATATATATATATATAGAGTTAGGATCAAATGTGGAACACAAATATTGTGTGATCGTGTGAGACAATATCAGCCATTAGATGAAAATAATGAATGGTTAAGATGATAATGGCATGATCGTAATTACTTGAATAAAAATTAATTATTTTTAATTAAATAAAATCAATAAGGGTAAACTAGTCAAATTTATCAATGACAAATTTTGGAATGTGCGGATATTTAGGGATTAGAATTTAATTAGTTATATTGCATGATCGTAGTTTCCATTCTTAGAATTCTTACCTATTTGTATCATTTTTTTATTTACAACCATATTTAATTATTTAACAATGTATTTGTTCGTATTCTTACAGAATTTAGATTAAAATACTTGCATAGAAATTAAAAACGCAGGTATATAATATTTTTGAAAAATATACTCGACATTCAATATTAAATAATAATATATAAAATATTCTTGAAGAATATACAAAAATTGTATATCAAGTATTAAAAACATAAATGACGATGTACACATTCTATGATAATGAAGCATAAACCATCAATTTCAAAATGCATTCTGATGATCTTGTTTTTTAAGCTCAGTCTTCAAATTTTGAAAGAATATATTGTTGTCCACCACATTCATTCTGAAAGAATATTGCGTATTTTATTAGCGCAATCTTCAAATTCTGATAGAATCAAAAGAATGAAGTTCATCAACTTTATTCTTCGTTTTTATCTGATTTTTGCCGCCTGAAAGAAGCATAAACCAACTATCATTATTACAGATCTAATTAATAACACAAATTTTATAATTAACGTTGATAATACCCATTTGAAATAACATCCCTATATCATGTGAAATATACATTCTGAAAGAATTTGCTAATGTATATATCATGTGAAATATACATTCTGAAAGAATTTGCTAATGTTACAAGTTATAACCAACGACCGAATGTGGTTTCGGTCATTCATACTTAAAGAATTATAATGGTGCTTGTATAGCTACAAAAAACAAAATGAGATGGAACATAATAATGGAACGTAACTTCTCTTATCATGCCTGTTCATTTACCTTATAGCCATATGAATATATCATTATCATGGCTGTTATGATCATTGTTAGACACAAATTTTGTAGTATGAGTATTGTTTACGTTTTAGTCACGAAAATTAAATTAGAATATGACCAAACATCTTATAGGCACAACTTCTTTTCATTATTTTATTTACCCATTAGCCACATTGATATATTTTCACCATAACCTTTTATATCATTTAGACACAAAAATTTCAGCATGACTAATGTTTATTATTTAGACACGCAAACTGGAATAAACCATTAGACTACTAATGTATAATGGATAGAAAATGTTTTATCCATGTGAAATGTTATTTGTTTAAAAAGTTGTGTATGAATCCAAACAAGTATTTACTTATTAGTTTCGTGGCTAATTTGGAACTTACAATACTACGTGTGTAATTTTTGAATATTTCTTCTCACTGTTAATGGGTTAGTGGTGGTGCCGTTTAGATGAAAGTCGTCGTATTTTATGTTTAATCACGGTACAAATAAACAAATTGGCCATATACGTTTATCACATGTGGTTTCGATTCATTTGTTATTTCATTCTAGCTTTCCAATTCACAAATCAACACCCACTTCAACAATTCATATTCCTAATAATCTAGGAATTAGGGTTCTAAAGGAGAAATACAACTTTACCTTTAATTTTCTGGTGAGAAGAAGGAATTAGGGCTTGAGACTTGTTCTAAAAGTGAAATTGGACCCATGGGGTCATCCCCGACCACTGATGTCGTCACCGGTGGTCCAGCCATCGGCTTCTTCGCGTCTCCGGCCACCTCCAGCAGCGATCGTCACCGGTAACGGCGATCCCGCTGCTGCCGCTTCGACTTTCCTATGCTCGATCTCGCCTTCAATCTCAACCCTTGCTTCGTTTCTCCTAATCATCGTCGCTTCTGTCTCACGATTTCGTTTTCCTGAGCAAAATCACGATCGACTTGTGTGTTTTTCCATTCTCTTAAACACAGCTATTTTCTTCTGTCACCAGTCAACCTAATTACGTATAAGAAGAGGGACAGAGAGAAAAATAAGGAGGTAATCATGGAATTGTTAGTTAATTACCAAAACTGGTGGAAAATTTAAAATATTATTAATTAATTATTATGTTAATTTACCTTGATGCCCCTTACAAATGATTGGACCACAATCTCTCATACAATCACACAATACTTGTTGTTCACATATGAACCTACATCTATATATATATATATATATATATATATATATATATATATATATATATATATATATATATATATATATATATATATATATATATATATATATATATATAAACATATATATATATATATATATATATATATATATATATATATATATATATATATATCTTATCCTAATAAATAAGTAACTCAAAGCCACATGTCATCACCACATTCATTTTGCCACATGTCATCACCACATTCATTTTGCCACATGTCATTTTCTCATAATTTTAAATTTCTTAAAAAAACTAATTGATTTGAAATGTTTCTAACTCCTTAATGATGAGTTTAATTATCATTCAATTTTAAAATTAATTGTTATCATTCAATTTCAAAATTAATTGTTTTTTAATATCATATTATTTTTTAATGTGTAGAATGATTTGGGAGATAATAGAGAGACAATTGTCGTCATATTATTTTGTAGAACGATTCCAATCAAAATTAATTGTTTTTTAATATCATATTATTTTTTAATGTGTAGAATGATTTGGGAGAGAATAGAGAGACAAAAGACGTCATATTATTTTGAAGAACGATTCCAATCATAATAGTGAATTTCTTATGTAAATCCTTAATGGTGGGTTTAATTATCATTCAATTTCAAAATTAATTGTTATCATTCAATTTCAAAATTAATTGTTTTTAATATCATATTATTTTTAATGTGTAGAATGATTTGGGAGAGAATAGAGAGACAATTGACGTCATATTATTTTGAAGAACGATTCCAATCAAAATTAATTGTTATCATTCAATTTCAAAATTAATTGTTTTTTAATATCATATTATTTTTTAATGTGTAGAATGATTTGAGAGAGAATAGAGAGACAAAAGACGTCATATTATTTTGAAAAACGATTCCAATCATAATAGTGAATTTCTTATGTAAAATTATTAATGTTTAGATATTTTTAATCAATAATTTTTTTGTATCATCCCGTGTAATACACGGGTTTTACAACTAGTATATATATATATATATATATATATATATATATATATATATATATATATATATATATATATATATATATATATATATATATATATATATATATAACTTATTTACTTATGTAATTTGTTAGATATGAATTTGAAAAATATTTATTGCGTGTCGGCAAGGATGTACTAGACCACTAGACGGTAGAATGATATCGTGTATGCGAGGTTGGACCTCCAATAAGCGGATGATGGAAAGATGTCTATGATGTACTCAAATCACGAATTGGTATGTTACGAAACAATGTTATTGACTTTATATATATATATATATATATATATATATATATATATATATATATATATATATATATATATATATATATATATATATATATATATATATATATATATATATTATAAATGTATAATCTAACAAACAATAATTTTAGGAGGAAATGCGTCAAAAATAAAAATGAAAATGAGGTCAAAGGAGAGAGATAGAATCACCGTATTATATGCAGCCATTGCGTTTCCTAGATGATGTTTATTAGGGACCCTCGATTTCGAGTACCTCGCGTCGTTCGATTCCGGTCAAAGGACAACGACCGGCCATGTTTGCACCTAATAATGATGTAGTTGAAATAATGGGGTGGCTGAATTAAATAAAATTTTGTATTATAAATAATAAAATTTTAATTTATATTTTATACGTTACCTAACTGATACTTATTATAATCTAAAATTTTAGCCTAGTGAGGAAAAAGCACTAATCATTTTTAATCAAAGGACCAAAATGGGCTTTGCATGGTCTACATTCGTAATTACGACATTGGTGATTTTCTAGCTTGTAACAATCACCATATTAAACGAGGAGATGGCGTTTAATCTACCACCAATACCATGTGATGTAAATCCATGTTTATATTATATATAATGTAACACCGGTTTTCATAAATCAGGCATGCGTTAGTCAAATGAGGATCTTGAATTACCTAATTATACTTGAGGTGTTCGTGTATAGGCCTAGTGTGCAAAGTAGGTCGCTAGAACCGAAGAGGAAGTGAAAGTACATTTTTAGTTTAAAGAATTGTTGACTTAGAGGCCTACACGGCGTGTAAAATGACCTACACGGTGTGTAGGTGATGCTGAGGCATAAAGGCTTAAGCTTTAAGTCGGTTCTTTGTTACACAACTCATTGGGACTGTAGAGAAGTCATGGAAATGGGGGGTGGACGAAAGCTTAATAACATTGAAATCTAAGGTACGTTCCTATGATTGAAGTTTAAGTTTGGGGTTCCCAAATGATTGAATTTGGATGTTGGTGGTGTAAAGTTGTATCTCTGAATGTTTTTGAGGTTAATAAACATGTACACATGATTTATGGGGATAAAATGGAAATTAAATGCGTTTTTAGGGGTTGGAAACCTGGAAACTCATTCTACACTGCGTATAGCATGAGCTACATGATGTGTAGCTTAAAGGTATTCATCCTACACGACGTGTAGGTATAGCTACATGACATGTAGAGTGAGCTACATGACGTGTACCAATGGCAGAGGCCCTAAATGTTTATTTTTGGTAGAATTTGATGGGAGTGAGTAGCTTTATCGATTCCTAACCCTGGTGGAACTAACTGGAAAGGTGGAGGTGATCCACAAATACTTATATTCATGTCACGATTGGTGTAGATTGATATTAGATAAAGAATGGGGCTTTTCCAATCATAAAGTACAAGTGTTGTTACACTGTCTTTGACCAGTCCTATGATGTGAGTAACTTTATGTAGCATTGTGGTTATGATATGATGCATACTATGCTCTGCATGAATGGTTAATACCTGGATATGAGTCTATGTTGGTAAATACGAGGATGACATGTAACGACCCAAAAATCGTGAATTTATATTCGAGAAAATACTTAAGGAAAAGATTAAAATATTCTGGAAGTTTTAAAGCAATTTATTTGGAAATGTAGTAAAATTCCAAGCGTTTGGAGAAAAATGATGAAAAAGGGCAAAATGGTCATTTGATATCCAAATGACTTTTAAGTAATGAAAATATGATTTTGTTATATAATATGAAACGAAATGAAATTGTGACACCAAGTAATGGTGATAAGTATTTGAAAGTTAATTCTAGTAAAAAGGGTAATTTGGTCAATTTACCATAAAAGGGTAATTTGGACATTAGACCATGTGAAGGACCAAATATGTAAAAATATTCTTTGCTTGTGGCAAAAATATATAAAAAAAAGAAGGTTTATGTGATAAAAATTGATTATAGTGGTTAAAATTCAAGAAATGGAACTTCAGGGACTAAATTGTAAAATCTAAAAATGTAAAAAGAAGAAAATAACTCTCATAATTCTCAGAAATTATAGAGAGTTCTAGAGAGGTTACGGGAGGGTTTCTTGAGAGCAAAAATCTTGAAGATAGAAGAAGAATTGAAGAATCAAGCTTGGAATTGGAAGTTTCAAGCTAAAAACCAAGGTTAGTGAATGATTTCTAATCCAAGTTTTGTGTGTTCTTCACGGGAAGAACTAAGGACTGAAATTACAGTCACTGATCAAAGGAGTTTAAATGATTTATAGTGTCAAATGGATTTTAAGTAATAAGAACATATTTTGAAACAATCAAAGTAGGTTGCTATTGTTAAAAATTGGAATTTTGTTCAAAAACCCTAGAAATCAAGTTTACATGATCAAGTTGATTCTAAGGGGTTTTGATAAGTTCCATAAGTGATAATTGTTAAAATAAATCGGCAGAAGTGATCAATCTCGAACAATTTCGGTTTTTGAATCAAAAATGCAAAAACGGGAATGTTTGGAAAATAATTAAAATCTAGGATTTTTATGGTTAAAAACCTGAAATAAATGAATGGTTTTGGTCTTGGAACAAACCCTAGTGATTAATTCGTGTATTAAGGGCTTAAAATGAGGAAAATGGAGATTTATAGCTTAAAAATCGCAAGTACGGGTTGCTGCAGACCAGGTCGCGACGCGACCTACACCCCTGTCGGGTCGCGATCCTGCGCCTGGGGAAAATTGAGTAAACTTCTCCTGCTGTTAAGGCTTGGTTCATTTTTGGAACTTGATGCTAGACTTGTCCGATTGACCTCAAATTTTAAACATAAGTCCATTATAGTCTAAAACTTCATGAAAAATTGTCGGAATGAAAATAAGACCTCCTGAGGGTACTGTAGTAAAATACGTATAATATACGATTTATTTAAAGTTGGTCATTTAAAAGTTATAGACTTGTTATGACCCATATTGGTATAACAAGGACTCTAAGGAGTTATAGAGTCAGTTAGCATGAATGTTAATGTATAACATGTTAATTATAGGTTCACGCCAAGTGATTATTTGATCACAAAAGAGTATAAATGCCAGGAATGTTTAGTCAATCTACAAGCAAAACATGAGGTGAGTACATGCAGTATTTTTACCCATTCTGGGGTACATGGCAAGTAAGTATTTTCAAGATTTCCTATAAAATTTCTATATGTGAAATTATATGCAAGAGTATTATTTCTAACTTGTTGTGAAAGTATAATGCTATATTTGAAGTTATGTTTGAACTACAAGTTAAATTAAGGGAAAGTATGTTGGTCTATGAACCAATTATGTGAAAGTATATTTGGGTTACAAGTTATATATGTTTTCAAGTATGAATGGCATATAGCCATAAGAGGTTTAAGAAATATGTTTTGGTTACAAAATGTATATGTTTTCAAGTATGAATGGCATATAGCCATAAGATGTTGGAAAGTATGATTTGGCATAAAGCTAGAATGTCATAAAAACATATTTTACATATGTGATGAAAGTTATAAATTTGGCATTTAGCCATAAAGACAGAAAATGATGAAGTTTGGCACTTAGCCACTATCTATATGTATGTGAGTAATGTTCAAGCAAGTAGAAAGTGTTTTGTATGACTGGTAATTGTAGCAAGCAGCGTTAGTAAGGGAACTATGTTCCACCTACCCGGGTTAGGTAAGGGGTCTACTGGGGAAAAAGCCCCATCGCGAAGTAGATTGCCTAAGCACTTCTATGGTGAGGATTGATCCGTTCTTTCTAGCCATAGAGACTTGGGGTATCACTTATGGTGATTAAAGCCCTAAGTATAAAAATCCAACAAGCTTATAAAACCAGTCAAAGAAAGTAAGAAAATGCTATTTTTGCAAAGTATGATACGAAATGATTTTGAGAAATAAAGTGTTATAATATGTTGCTACTATAGAGTTTTGAAAGATGTTATTTTCACAAAGTATATTATGAAATGATTTTGATAAGTGAAGAGTTATAGTATATTATTACTATAAAATTTTTAAGGATGTTTTTATGTTATAAGGTTCTATAAAAAGGTTGGAGAAAGAAGTTAAGTGTTGAGTCTAAAACTCATGTAACTCACGAGACATTATTGACTTACGTATTCTATGTTTTGCCATGTATTCCAGGTTAAATGCTATGCTATAAGTGGATGAAGTTTAGCTGGAGTGGAGCCCACATAGCTCCTGTCTTAGACATAAGGTTTAATCCTTTCTTGCTTACAATGGTTAGATTTGGTATGGATTTGTAACACCCACAGTTTTAAACATGTAAATTATCGGTTTTTGATAAACCATATTTTTGTATTCATGAACTTTTATGAAAAACCATAGTATTTGCAAACAGTAGAAATGGGGTGTCACATAACATATATACTTGTATGTTATGGTAATGGTGATAATTAGAATATAACACATAACGAGGAGTTTGTGTTAACATTCTTGTGTAATAAATTCTACTAATGAGTACACGTGGTAGACAATGTAAAACTGTAAGAATGGTGAATCCTAAATACCGGCAATGGTAGGTGTAGGGTGTATATGGTAACGAGATGAGAACCTTGTAAGAATATGTAGTGTGATAAGTCAGAAACAAGATGGATGCATAACGGGTACCTTGCATGCTAGGTCATGTGTGTTACATGGTCACATAACGAGTATCTTGTGATCATGTGTAAAGATTGGGTAGTTGGTTGCATAACGAGTACCTTGCAACCATGTAGTGGGTGTTGGCATAGTCACATACGATTACCTTGTGGCTATGTGTGTTGGAACTGCTAGTGTGGTTACATAACAAGTACTTTGTAACCACATTAAGCGAGTATAGTTGACTAATAAATGAGTATCATATGTGTAACACCCAAACTCATATACTCCTTAATTGGTGTAATAGTTCATAAAACATTGTGAACTGAAACTTTCATTATTTAAAAAACTTTTCATTTAATCTTTAAGCAACCATTTAAAACTTTTGGTCCTAACTAAAACAATTGAGTTTAAAAGTATTTAAACAACCTTGGGGTAGTATTTGCTACAACCAATTCATGTTATCAACACTTAATCCAAGTTAAATTTGTGATAATTATCCTATGCCAGTCATGAATTTGAGTATATGACATACCTTATCAAATCTTTTGCATACAACACAACCTCAGATCCAGATTTTCAACCAACCAAAGTAAACAATCAAAATAAGTAAAATCTTACCAAGATTTGGGGTTGGAAATTTATCAAATAATCACACATAAATGAGGAACGTTGAACTCACTTTTGATTATCATCTATGAACCCATCAACACTTTGTTTCCACCTCGTTGTGTTAACCAGAATTACACACAATACTCCGACATCCGATAGGTTTGAGTACGACAAGAGACCCATTTCGTTGTTTAACCTAAACAAACAATAAAGACAAATCGTAAGAATCATAATTAATACTTTCTGAAGCACAATGGAATATAATTTGAATCTCGTCCTTAGACCAACAAACAAACCCTAACAAAAGACGTATATAGAATCACTATACATCATACATCGCAAAACCACTTCCAAAATTAAAAAACGAAGTTAGATTCAACTTCAATACTTCGAGAAAACATTTACTGATTAACCGATTGAAATGTAAGGTTGAGATCTAGAACATATTGAAATGCTTTTTCTAATCAAATAGTCAATCGAAACACTATAAACCACAGCAGAAAGTAAGAAAGAAAATGAGGAAAATACATACTAAAAATATGAGAGATGGGGTAGATGAAGATAGAAGAGGCATAAATCAAATTATGAGAAGAATTCAACCGAGATTTAAGGAATGCATTTATTACACATATCATTACATCTCTTAAAAAATAACCGATAAAATTGATATCTATAGCTGGAAATCAGCTATCAATTTATGTGAAATTAGTAATCGTGAATTAGCATTTGAGCACCTGAGTGGGGAAAAAAGCTGAGGACTCACAATAAGATGCCATGTGACAGTGGAGATACTCTTTTATTAGAAGAGAAAAAAAAATTATTAGAAGAGAAAGATATGAACTCAAATAATTTTAAAGGTGTGCTTTTTGTTAGCCTCTTGTACAAGAAAAACTCGCGAACTTAAAAAGACCGATTTCTCCCTCGTTCCGTATTTCCGTTATTCCAATTCGATTGAGGTTTTCCTAAAACCCTAAAGTGAAAAGGGGGGTTTATGCTCTATCCCCAAATCTTAAACTTCAAGTCTCCAGTTCAGTTAATTGAGCTGCATATCGGTTCATACTTTCGAAAGTCCGTTAATGGCAGCTTCCAGGTTCGCATCGTTGGCTGCTATGGCGGCTGTTGCGGCCGCATCATCCACCAGTTATTCGTACGCCGACGCTCCGTCGTATCGTTTCAATCCGTTTGGTCAATCTCCGACACCATCCCAGTCGCCGCAATCGGGGTCGGAGCCTTCAAACGCGGAATCTAAGCCCGAGGTTGAGGATTCGAAAGGCGGTTTTGATCCTGAAGCTCTAGAAAGGGGTGCTAAAGCACTTAGAGAAATCAATAGTTCTCCCTATTCTAAACAGGTGAATGTACTTAAAATGTTTTTGTTATTATTAGTAATCAGCATTTAGCATTGGTGCAAGTACTGTCTCTGTATCTGTTCAATAAATTACAAAGACAGACTTCAGTTGAAGATATTAGCGTCTGTTCCCCGCAAAATGCATGGGTTGCTCAGATGGAATTTTGTTCATTCTTTTAGGTATTTGAGGTGATGAGAAAGCAAGAACAGGGCCGTTTAACTGAATTGGCAGCAGAGAAGGCTCATCAGGAAGCTATTCAAGCTCAACTTGACATTGTGAGTAATACTTTAGGTCAATCCTTCACATCCTTTTGACTGTTTGTATTCTTTGGATTCACGAATTCCACATATATTGTTCTTATTTAGTATTTGCCTATCTACTTAGGTGATGTGAATGATGTGGTCAATCAAAGGAAAAACAGCATACACCTGCTATGATTTCTAACTGTTTCTTTCATATGCAGGAAAAACAGCGGAAACTTGCAGAAGATCAAATGAATTTAGTACAACAACAAGCACAAGCTAAAGCCCAAATGTTGCGATATGAAGACGAATTAGCTAGAAAAAGAATGCAGGTTTCAAGATCTCTCTCTCTCTCCCCCCACTCTTTAAACTTTCTTCAAACACCACATTCTTGATAATTTCTTTCATCTTAAATAAACAATGTAGACAGATCATGAAGCACAAAGACAACACAATGCTGAATTAGCTAGAATGCAAGAGGAGTCTTTAATAAGAAAAGAACAAGCAAG
Organism: Cichorium intybus; assembly: GCA_023525715.1. Classification (NCBI taxonomy): domain Eukaryota; kingdom Viridiplantae; phylum Streptophyta; class Magnoliopsida; order Asterales; family Asteraceae; genus Cichorium; species Cichorium intybus. The sequence continues at coordinate 124,823,739 of CM042011.1, read as the reverse complement.
AAGATCAACCGAAGAACAAATTCAAGCTCAACAAAGACAAACAGAGAAAGAGAGAGCTGAAATAGAACGTGAAACCATTAGAGTTAAGGCCATGGCTGAAGCAGAAGGTCGTGCCCATGAAGCAAAACTAACTGAGGATCACAATAAAAGAATGCTTGTAGAACGTGTAAATGGTGAGAAGGAAAAATGGCTTGCTGCAATCAACACTACTTTTGGTCACATTGAAGGTATAGAAAAGATCCTGTTTCTAATAATTGTTTGATTATCTAATACTTGCAATCTTTTTCTTTCTTGATTAATTGGTTATTTGTTTTTGTAGGTGGTGTAAGGATGTTGTTGACAGATAGAAGCAAACTGGTAATGACTGTTGGAGGAGTTACTGCTTTGGCTGCAGGAGTTTATACAACTAGGTCAGTTACTTAGTTTTGTACTTTAAAAGTTAAATTATTTAATTAGTGCTTTTTAGTTGCCATTTTAAGTAAAAGAATGAATTATCAGTGTGGAAAATGTACTTCCAATTTGTATGCCAGAACATACAAATGGCACATTAAATATAGCTTTAAATAGAGGCTATCTTATATCTTTTATTCATAAAAATTCATTCATCAATAAGCATCTTGGCCCCTTTTTTGAATCCTGTTTTTGAAGAAGATTTAGTTTTGAGTAGATTACAGTTTTGGTCCTTGTGCTATATCGATTTATATGGATATGGTCCAAGAAAGATTCTGTTTCGCTTTTTTTGTTCCTATTTCACTGTTTCATAACATTTTCAGTCCCCAGGTCGTCTAAGTTAACAGCCCAGTTGATGATTAGTGAAAATGACCGTTTTGCCCATATCCTTTTATTTGCTTCATCTCCATCTTCTTCCAAGAAAACCCTAAAATCAAACCAAACCCCCAAAAATCAATCTTACAATCAAAACAAAAATCAATCCATGGATTAACATTGATTTTCGGGCTTCTTGGAAGAATAAGAAGCAATTTAAGAAGACAAGGGCAAAATGGTCATTTTAATAAAGATTGACAAATTTGATTGTTAAACTCCGTTACACACTTTCAGGGAAGGTGCTAGGGTCATGTGGGGTTATGTAAACCGAATTCTTGGACAACCATCACTAATTCGAGAATCATCCATGGCAAAATTCCCATTGTCAGGGATATTAACACGTGGAACACAAAAACTCCGTAATTACACTTCCGCCACTGGAAAATCACCTTCAACAATGGAAGAAAAATCCAAATTTGGGAACATTATACTCCATCCTTCTTTACAAAGAAGAATAGAACATCTTGCTAAAGCTACTGCAAATACCAAATCCCATGAAGCACCATTTCGCAACATGCTCTTTTATGGACCCCCTGGCACTGGCAAAACTTTAGTTGCAAGAGAAATAGCCCGAAAATCGGTATGCTTCAAACTACCCAATTATAGCAACGTACTTTCATTCTTTTTTATTAAAGTACGTTGCTATTTCTTGCAGTTAACTTTTTATGGTAACGTTTCTTTTGTACAGGGTTTGGATTATGCAATGATGACAGGTGGAGATGTCGCTCCACTTGGTGCACAGGCAGTTACTAAAATCCATGAAATATTTGACTGGTCAAAGAAGTCAAAGAGGGGCTTGCTCCTCTTTATTGACGAAGCCGATGCTTTCCTTTGCGAGTAAGTCCCCATTTCTTTCTTTTTTTAATAAAGGGCAAAATGGTAATTTTCATAACTTGCACCTCCGTCATTTACCTTTCTCATTTTGTCATATACCCTTGTTGGATGGGTCAAAAAGCTGCAATTTTTTTAAGTCCTGTCCTGTCCTGTCCTGTCCTGTCCTGTCCTGTCCTGTCCTGTCCTGTCCTGTCCTGTCCTGTCCTGTCCTGTCCTGTCCTGTCCTGTCTAACGTAGTGTTTGCAATGCAGACGTAACAGCACGCACATGAGTGAAGCCCAACGAAGTGCTTTAAACGCGTTACTCTTCCGAACCGGAGACCAATCACGAGACGTGGTTCTCGTCCTCGCCACGAACCGACCCGGCGATCTCGATAGCGCGGTGACCGACCGTATCGATGACGTCATCGAATTCCCGCTTCCGGAAGAAGACGAACGCTTCAAACTTATAAAACTTTATCTCCACAAATACCTTCACGAGGACGATGACAACAAGGAATCGAAATGGAACTCGGTTTTCAAAAAGAAAACGAAAAAGATTGTGGTCAAGGATTTGTCGGATGATGTCATCAGAGAGGCGGCTAAAAAGACGGAAGGGTTTTCGGGGCGTGAAATTGCGAAATTAGTGGCGAGTGTTCAGGCGGCGGTTTATGGGCGGCCGGATTGTGATTTGGATTCTGAGTTGTTTATGGAGGTTGTTGATTATAAGGTGGGGGAACATCATCAGAGAATTCAGCTTGCAAATGCATAATTAATAATAAAATACACTAATTAGTTACTTTCGCTTTGATTTATTTCTTCATTGGGTGTTTGAGTTTTGAGTGTTAATGAAACTAAAAATTTGAATGGAAGAAAACGGATGCCTTTTGTTAGGATTGAGCTTTAGATTGAGGCTTTGGCGAATAGGGGTTTTGTTACTTTTTGTACTTGTTAAAGGATTTTGAGGTTTGTTTTTGTACTTGTTAAAAGTATTTATCCAGCTAGCATAATTAATTAATAAAATACATTTACCTTTGTGTTGCAATTTTGGATAAACGAAAACCATCAATCTAGTTTTTACTTTTGAGTGTTGTATAATTTTTTCTATTCAAAAAATTTCAATGTTCAATGTTTGGTATTACAAAAACTTGATTTCGTCTTATACTATCAAAACTTGACACGTAAGTCCTTCTCTTGCTTATATAAGACCATCTATGTCGTTATGAGCTTTAGCAATTAGTCAATTACTTTCCATGTTTATGCAATGGTAGCACTCTTTCAAAAGTTATATAAATTTCATTATCAATAATACTACAAGTATGGACATTTATTGGATACATGGATTTGAATTGTTGTGACAATTAGAATATCTGTAATTATTGTGAAAATGAATTATAAAAACTCCTAATATCTATGTTATAATTATTGTGAAAATGAATTATGAAACTCCTAATATCTATGTTAAAGAGTATTTTGACCGAAAACGACAATCGAGTCATTTAGATGAGTTTGGTGTTGTTTTAATATTAAGAATGTTAAGAATACGTGACAAGGTAGTTTATGTGTGGTTGTAACTGAAAGTTGTTAGCTACAAGGATGTGAGTGGAAGTGGTGAAGATTGACCAAGTGATAGAAGGCTGGAGGTCCAAATGCAGCGCGTAAATGGAGTAACGCGACACGTCCAAGTCGACAACGCTACGCGTCATGAAATTTTGCGGTACCTAGACTTAAAGATTGTGCAGTCTTAGACAAGATTATGAGGTACTTGAACAAAATCGTGCGGTACTCGATTTGAAGGAAGATTCTGCAGACTCACTACAGTACCAACGCGACGCGCCCACGAGTTAACGCGACACATCACATGAACATCAGAATGACAGTAATTTGGTTGTCGTAGGACACGCGGCGAGTCCCCTCATTCAACGTGACGTGTAGGCATGGTAGAATAGACAATTGTTATGATTTTAAGCTGTCCAGGTGTAAGAATTCGGGTTTGACCCGATGGGTGTCGTTTAACCCGACAGAAAAGGGGTTTATGGGTATTTTTTCACCCCTAAAACAACATATTCATCCATTCCAAACCCTCTCAATATTAGTATGTGTGTTCTTGGTGAGAACACCATGTGTGTTCGATTTCAAGCTTAAATCAAGTGTAATTAGGGATTGTTGCTGGGAAACCTCAAGGAATCAAGGTGTTGGAGGAGTTGGTGATCAAAGGAAAGTCAAGAAGATGGTAGAAGTATAGGTCGGTACAGAGACATAGTCATTTATATTTTTTCTTATCTACATAGATAATAAAGATTTTTCTGAAGATCATCCTCTTGAAACAATGTGAGTTACATGTGGATTTTTCACATGGGATATATGGCTTGAAAATCAATATGATATGACATGAAATAGAATGTTTTCCTTACCATGAGTATGTTTGGATGAAATGTATTGATTTGTTAAGTCGTATATGTTATTTCTAGCAAATGATATGTTTTATGACTATGAAAGATAAAACATGTTTTGATCCATTATTTATGAAATCGAATTATACAGCTATGTAAAATGTATGGACTATGAATATCTTTATTTATTAATGCATTTATGATGCATGACATAACATGGCATATGTGTGTGAAACTTGACAAAATAAAAGTGGTGAAGCATGCATACATGGAATATCAATTGCATAAGAGTCAAGTATGGTCCGAACAAACTATGAAATCCCAATATGGGATTCGGCTGATTAAGCCAACAAAAGCCATTATAGATTGATTTGTTCAATCTATAGTGGAAACCGCTCAATCTTAGAGAAGATCCATAAAGAGCGACTTGGTCATGAAAGGTCCAATAACAAACCGCTTGGTCTCATAGAAGATCCATAAGAGCGACTTAGTCTCAAAGAAGATCCAACAACAAACGTTACATGTAGTCACACGGTCGTATATAGACCCATGATGTTGAGCGAACTCGTGATGGTCTGCATCGATTGTTAAATCATGCATACTCAGATGATGATTTATTGAATATTTATGGAAAGATTTTGTGTCCAAAACCCTTGTAACTCACGAGACGTTTTGTATTATGCAGTTGTTTCCTTTAATGCAATATATTCGGTTCAGGATAAAGAAGTAGGGTATGCATTGCTAGAAAGTGGATATTTTGGATGGAACAACTTTGTAGGTTTTGATTTCATTATGGTTTGTTGATATGGACTTTGTAACACCCATGGTTGAATTGTGATTTTGATGGTTCACAATTTTATAAAGTGAGTCGGTCCATACACAACAAAATTTTCCATACACAAATAGAACATGTTTTTATGCATAATGTACAACCGATCTAATGCATAAATTGTTGTGTACGGCAAAAACTTGTTGTGTACGACAAAAAATTGTTTTGTCGAATCAACTCCCTTTTATAAACCAAACTTATATGATCTATAAATGTCGTGCAAACCATGGTGGTTGTGTTGAAATAAATGGAGTATTACAAGTTGCTTTCATATACATAGTTTAAGTGAATTAGGATTAGATTGTTCCATTCTTAGGCTAAAATTGTGAACGATAGGAAAAAGAATATATGCCTTAGGATTCCTTTAGTATTGCTTTAGAATCCTGAGTGTACGATAACATAAGATTGTATAATTGAATATCATGCCATGCCACGCTATGAACTTTCCACATTTGATGAATTGTTACGTGAATTGTGGAATACTAAAGTATTGAAATATTATAGAAAAATGATGCGTACAAGAAGCGGATTCGTAAATCCAGAAGTTGGGCAATGATCAAACTGGGCGCCTTTATAAGGAAGCCGGTCACCCTATACTGACGATGAAGGCAACAATGGGGGTGGTGAAGCTCCCCAATCAGTTACTATGGACGCTATTTAAAAGCTTCTTAAGGAGACACAAGAAAAAATAAACAAAAGATACATAAGCTTTTTAATGAACGTATGAGAGAATTATCCCAAAACTTGTTAGGGAAAAAATCCACCAGTGATGAACAATGCACCATAGACTCGTCATATCACCCCGAAAGTGAGTTAGAATTAAAAGAAAGGAAAGGATCTTCATTCAAAATCTTCACGAAATGTAAATCAGAGGACTATTTTAGGAGCTATGAACCAAATGTAACGATGTGGTGGATTCGGGAAATTGAATGCATCCTTGAAAGTAGTGGAAAAAATAAACAAATGGGAGTCTACGTCTCTCGACTACTAGAAGATGATGCCCTTACGTGGTAGGTTACTGTGTAACGATTCTTTTGTACAGGGTTTGGATTATGCAATATTGATGACAGGCGGAGATGTTGCTCCACTTGGTGCACAGGCAGTCACTAAAATTCATGAAATATTTGACTGGTCAAAGAAGTCAAAGAGGGGCTTGCTCGTCTTTATTGATGAAGCCGATGCTTTCTTTGCGAGTAAGGCTGGGGGAGCAGTCAGCATGCGCTGAACATGATGAACTATGCCACGTCAGTTTTCAGCATATTAGCACATGTTGAAAGAATTTGGTGGTAGCAGTCAGCATGTGCTAACCATGCAAAACTATTTTTTTAGATTTTTGTTAAATATTATATTAAAATAAAACACAAACTTTTATGGAAACATAAAAACAAACATTTCATTAAAAAATTACAAGACATGAAACTTAAAAAAAAAAAATACAAGATATGAAATAAAAACTTAAAACGACTAAAACATGACATAAAATAAAAACACGACTTCATATATTGTCTTCATCCGAATATTCACCATCGTACTCGTTCACCGGATCCATATTTAGATCAATATGGTCCACCGTCCAAAGATGATCGATTAGATGACGACGAAGATCACCATGAATTTCTCGACTGCGCACTATCTGCACTCGCTGAAGGTATTCTGGACTCGCAACTGGAAGTGGTTGTGGATGGGGAATGATTTCATTTTCGTCGTATTGACATATAGCATGTCATTTGTCTTTTAGAATCATGTTATGTAAAATAATACATGTAAACATGACCTTCATCATAGTAGATTTTTTTGTAAACAGTGATGGTTTAGCTAGTATGGCAAAACGTTTCTTCAAAACACCAAATACTCTCTCTCAATATCCTTTCGAGCTCTTTCTTGAGCTCTTTTAAACTTTTGATTTTGTGGGTCATCTGGGTAAGCCAGAGTCTTGACGAAAATAGAACGCTCTGGATAGATTCCATCCACAAGATAATACCCAAATCGATATTGCGTTTCTTGGAGTATAAACGAAGAGTCCGGAGCAGTGCCGTTATGTAACTTTGTGTAAAAATCCGAACTATTGAGTATGTTGAAGTCATTATGCGACCCGGGAGGACCAAAATATGAATGCCAAAACCACATATCTTGTGAGGCTACAGCCTGAAGCATGACTGTCGGGTATCCGTACTGACCCTTTGTGTATTGGTCATGCCAAGCAGAAGGACAACCATTCCACCTCCAATGCATACAGTCTAAACTTCCTAACATACCATGGAAGCCATGCACTTGTGCATGATGGGCATAAAATTGTCGGATGTCATTGGGAGTAGGTTCACGCCCATATTGTGGCTTGTACATAATAAGGGCAAGGTCACAAAATAGGTCTAGAGAGTCTTGTGCGACACGTGCAGACATCCTCGTTGTCTCATCTAGTGCATCAGTGTGTGTGTCATATGCTAACATGCGAAGTACAGCAGTACATCTTTGAATAGGGTGGAATCCTAACGTACCCGCTGTGTTCCGTCGTTGCTTAAAGTAATCATGCGATGCCTCCATGTTGCTAACAATCTTCAAAAACAACGATTTGCGCATGCGAAACCGACGCCGGAATTTATACTCTGGATATGTGGGATTTTCAGCAAAATAATCCCTAAAGAGACGTTGTTTGGCTTCCGCTCTTCCCCGATCAATATATCTTCTGTATAGACGAGGGCCGCGGCTTGGCGATGGATTTTGTAATTCTTCAAGTAAATGAGCCGTAATACGATCTATTGATTCTCCTATTTGTTCACCCAATTCATCATCAGATGACGACGATGATATTGAAATTGAAATTGACGACTCGGATAACATAATTTTTGAAATTAAAATTGTGGGAAAGGTTATATAAAATGTAGAAGAGGTTTGATATTGAAGTTGTGTGGTACAAATGAATTGAGAGTTGGGTTTATATAGGAAATAAATTGGATTTTTTTTAATTTAAAAAAGGTTTTTTTTTTTATTTTGTGACCGTTCAACGGTCACATGACCGTTGCCAACACGGAAGACGAGCTCGTTGGGAATATGGCGACCTGGCTTTGGCGAAGGCGAAGACGAGCTTGGCGGAGCAGCTTGGCGACCTTGGCGAATTGCTTGGCGAGGAGGTTTGGCGAAGTGCTCCCCAGCCTAAAGTCGGGGAGCATCATCAGAGAATTCAGCTAGCAAATGGAGGGGACTCAGCTAGCATAATTTAATAATTAAATATAATTTGAACTAAAAATTTGAATGGAAGAAAAGGAATGCCATTTTTTTAGCATTAATTAGAGGTTGTGGCGATTCGGGTTTTTGTTTGTTTTTGTACTTGTTAATGGATTATTCAGCTAGCATAATTAGTTAATAAAATACACTTTTGTGTTGCATTTTGATAAACTGAACCATCGATTTAGTTTTTACTTCGAGATTTGTGTATTTTTTTTTCTGTTCAAAAAATTGCTATGTTCAATGTTTGATATAACCAAAACTTGATTTCGTCTTATAGTATCAAAACTTGACACGTAAGTCCTCTTGCTTATATAAGACCATCTATGTCGTTATGAGCTTTAGCAATTAGTCAATTACTTTCCATGTTTATGTAATCGTAACACTCTTTTCAAAAGTTATATAAATTTCATTATCAATAATAGTACAAGTATGGGTATTTATTGGATACATGGATTTGAATGGTTGTGACAATTAGAACATGTGTAATTATTGAGAACATGAATTATGAAACTCCTAATATCTATGTTAAAGAGTATTTTGACCCAAAACCACAATTTAGTCCTTTAGATGAGTTTGGTGTTGTTTTAATATCAAGAATGTTAAGAATATGTGTCAAGAAAGTTATGTGTGCTTGTGATCGTTGTAATTGAAAGTTGTTAGTTAAAAGAAAGTTATGTGTGCTTGTGATCGTTGTAATTGAAAGTTGTTAGTTAAAAGGATGTGAGTGGAAGTGGTGAAGATTGACAAAGTGATAGAACGCTGGAGGCCTGAATGTAGCGCGTAAAATGGAGTAATGCGATGCTTCCTGAAATTTGTTGTACCCGGACTTAAGATTTTGCAGCTCCCGAATAAGATTGTGCGTTAGCCGATTTGAAGGAAGATTCTGCGGACTCACTATAGTACCAACGTGACGCGTCCATGAGTTAATGCGACACTCACAAGTTTTGTATTACGAAGTTGTTTCTGTTAATGCCATATATTCCTGGTTCAGGATTAAGAATAAGGTATGGATTTCTAGAAGGTGGATCTTTTGGATGGAAAAACTTTGTATGTTATGCTTTCACTATGGTTTTTCTATATGGACTTTCTAACACCCATGGTTGAATTGTGAGTTTGATGATTCAAAATTTTATACACCAAACTGATATGATTTTTGAATGTCTTCCAAACCATGGTGATTATTTTGAAATAAATGGGGTGTTACAATTGTAGCCAAAATTGAATATATAAGGATGGTGAAGTAGTGTTTGATGACCAAAAATTATAGAAATAACTAAACAAAAAGTCTAGTACATGAAATACTAAACTTAAAAAGCAATGTTCTTGATATAATGTCAAATGAGTATACTTCTCCCTTTTGACGACAAAATTTTATGAAAACAAAACTATAAATAGGTGAGTTTTTTGTATAATCGAAATAAAAATCATCGGTATGCATGAAAAGCTACAAGGGTTATAAGAATTGAAGGCCCTCTGGTGTGCCGTTGTGATGTCATGCCCGACGTGTGCGACAGCACGGTGAACACCGCCCCCATGCCGTCAGCTCACACTATGGAGCCCGTGCGACGTCTTGGCATCGTGCGACGAAAGGAATGTATGTAGCCGTTGGCTAACAGCTATTTTAAAATAATAATAATAGTAATAATTTTCAATTACCTCTACATATATACATACACATCTCATACATTTCTCTCTCTCACACACACACACACACACACACACACACATATATATATATATATATATATATATATATATATATATATATATATATATATATATATATATACTAGTTGTAAGACCCGTGTATTACACGGGATGAAACAAAAAACTATTAAACAATAAGATCTAAACATTAATAGTATTACATAAGAAACTTTCGACAAGATATGACGAAATTGTTAGATATATACGTCATCCAATTAAACACTAAAACATAATTGTTGATAACATTTGAATAATTATACATCAAATTTAAGTCGAATAATCAAGATTAAAGTTCAAACATCACTAAGATAAGAAAATGTTAAATGTAAGAATCGACTATAATTGTAAAAAAAGTAAAGTCCCTGACAAACCCAACCTGTTGAACACTATTCTTTTTTAAATGAAAATAACATCCTACATTCACAACCAAAAACAACAATTATATATAAAAAAACCAATATAACGATTAAAATCTTTAAAATGTAAAAAATGACCATATTGATCTTAAAACTAAAAATCAACTGAGAAAGAAGCGTTGGGTTACTTTACCCAGTGTTGGGTTTCTATCGTAGCATCCTACATATATTTCTTTATGTTGCATAATCAATTTCCAATATTTTATTATTAAGACATTTCCAATTATAGTTTTTTCTAAACCAAACATTGCTCTTTAAAGCCTTGCATCTGGAATATGAAAGCACAAAATTAATATGTGAAGAAAGAAGAACTGTGTAGTATGTAAGTTCAATGATGATGTTAATTTAATTGGTAAGAGTTTATTTTTTAAGAATCATCGTAAGTTGTCATTTTAATTCAAAGTTATAGCAGACGAATCATAATAAAATTTTCATTGTGTGGTTAAATCAAACAAAACCCAAATTATATAATAAATTTGACAATGGACAAAAAAATTAAAAACAAATGCATTAAGTACACTAAAAACCGTTTTACTTGCTTTTCTAATACCAATTAATGCATTAAGTACATTAAAAACATCAAAAATTAGTTTTTTTTAATTCAAAATTATGAGGAAATTACATGTGGCAAATTCAATGAGGAGATGACATGTGGCTTTGAGTTACTTATTTATTAGGATAGGATATATATATATATATATATATATATATATATATATATATATATATATATATATATATATATATATATATATATATATATATATATATATATATATATATTTATATTATACAAAATGGCTGAGGTAGGAAATAAAAACATTCGTTGGGATGGACTTAACGAGAAGATGCAACTTTTAGCAACCGCCTTCATCAACATATCTGAAGACGACACTGCGAGAAACAACTGCGGATTCTGGGAACGTATAGAGGAATCATTTCACAGAATTTGGACGCAATACAATGTCGGAGTATGAATCACCTTCATTACAAATGGACACATATGTCAGTTAAATTGTATAAATTTAACCAAATTTACGCACCACTATCGGCGAACCGCAACTGGGGACCACCGACGCTGAGATCGTTGAACGAGCCTTATAAGAGTATCGGGTGATACACGACACTGATTTCACGCACCTCGATGAGGCTTTGGCGAATAGGGGATTTGTTACTTTTTGTACTTATATGGGATTTTGAGGTTTGCTTTTGTACTTTTGAAAGTATTTATTCAGCTAGCATGATTAATTAATAAAATACACTTACATTTGCAAGTGATGCCTAGCTTAGCTGGTTGATGCATCAGGGTTATATACCCACGTGGGTGGGAGGTCGTGAGTTCGACTCCGACTGACTCCATGTGGGGGATTTTCCCGGATTGGTGGTAAAAAGGGGGGAGGAAATGGAGGCGATTGGGGTCCGCCCGGGAACGGAATTACCCCTCTAACGTTCCAGAGTACTCATCATCGCCGGTTCAAAAAAAAAAAAAAAAAAAAAAAAAAAAAAAAATACACTTACATTTGTGTTGCATATGGATAAAGTGAACCATCAATCTAGTTTTTACTTCGAGCGTTGTGTGTTTTTTTCTGTTCAAAAAATTGCTCTGTTCAGTGTTTGATATAACCAAGACTTGATTTCGTCTTATACTATCAAAATATAACACGTAAGTATGGACATATGCAATGATAATACTCTTTCAAAAGCGATATACATTTCATTAGGAATAGTAATACAAGTATGGACATTTATTGGATACATGAATTTAAATTATATCCAAGATTGAACATATAAGGATGGAAAAAGTAGTGTTAGATGTCCAAAATTATCGAAATAACTAAACATAGAAAGTCTAGTGGATGAAATACAAACTTAAAAATTAATGTTTATAACAACAAATCAGTATACTTGTTTTGACAACAAAATTATACAAAAACAAGCTATAAATAGGCGAGTATTTTGGTATAATCGAAATCAAAGTCAACATTATGCATGAAAACTTGAAAAGTTACGAGGGTTATACTTATAAGAATTTAAGAAGGAAAAGAGAAAAGCTCGGAAGCCATGTATGTGTAGCAATTTGATAGGATGATGGATTGCTCCATATTGGCGGATTTGGGAAGTTGTCGGAATAAAAATCTTTTAAACACCATATGTAACATTGTATTCCTCGTTCCCTTTTACAACTCATTTAGCCAACACTTATATTCTTCATCACCATGTTTGCAAAAAACATGTCAAAAAGTTCGTACTAAGCCATTTGGGGCACTTTGAAGAAAGGATTAGACCTATTTATTTGAGGAGTTATCCCGAAAGGACGGTATTTGAACTTGAAATCAAAGTGAGGCTTTGATTTTCACACGTTTTTCAAATGTTCTTCTATGGGACACTTAAGAAGGAAATTTCATTTTAAATGTTATGTTTTACGTTGGAACATCATTCCATGAAATATGTCTTCTAAATGATTGCATATTACTTAAACCATGTAAGTCTTGTGATTGTTTGAGATCACGAGCATTTTTAAAGTCTTATAGTTTCTATGCCATCGAACATGTAAAGATCTTATGTAGAGGCGGCAGACTTACACTTTTGCCAATGAGCAAGGAAAACTTGTAGCTTTTTGTGAGTACTGTGTTTTGTGTATATGAACATCTAAAGTTCTTATGCAATGCTTGGTTTTTATATGTGTGAATGTTGAGATGATTTTGGGTTTTGATGACTTAATTTTATTATAAAAAAGTGTTGGACTGTATACTCAAGAATCATTATGAAATGATCTTGCTAATAACATATGATCATATAGGGTCATACATTTATCAAGTTGGTACTTATTGAATATTTATTAAGTATTTGATAATTAATAAATAAATTCAACTATTGTATTTAATTAGAGAATAATTATTTTTTGTGAAAATAATAATTATAAGGAGTTAAACTAATAATTATATCATATGGTATGATATATTAAGTCATGCACAAATTTTTGGACACTTTGAGTTATATTAAGATGTAACTAGACGTAGTTAGTTTCTAAAAGAAGAGTGTTGGACACTCTCGTATCATTTTCTCCCATGTTGGCCGAATTTTATGATTGTGTGGGTGGAGGTTGCTTGTCAACCTTCACCTTACACACTCATACCATTTTAAAAACCATACATTTGCATTTAATGCAAATACGAGTCATGGGACTCTATTGTGAGTACAAAAAGAAGTCTTTAGCAAATGTTGCAAAAACTTTTTTTCTCCTCCTCCCGTCATAACTTTCGGCCACAATTCTTCTCTCCATCTCTTCTCTCTTTTGCAAGATTTGTTGCAAGTTTGAGAGTTTAGAAGCACTTCTCCTTTAGTGCTTAATTTGTTAAGTACTTAAAGGATTAAAAAGTTGTTTATACAATAAGAAACTAACATTCCAAGTGTCTTTACCTTGGTGGTGGATACATGTAGAGAAATCAAGCTTCCTAATTTTTTTGCCATATACTTCAATACCCCAAATCCAAGAGGATTCAAAGGCTTCAAATGTTATCTCTTTAGAACATCCTATGCATGTTTTAGTATCATTCTTACCAATGTAAATTGATCCTTGATGGTTTTGTTTAAAATTGTTTAAAATAAACTAGTTGTTTTAAATAAGGTTTCCGTTGTCGTTTTAACGTAAACCGCTCTATTTTATTTATCAAAACCTATCAGTGGTATCAGAGCCATTTATTATATGTAAGAATGATTTATTATGTTTGTTAATTTTTGGTATTTGGAAAAAGAGGATGGATTTCTTTCGACTAAGAAATATTCATATTTGTTTTCTTTGGCAATTTCTTGTTATAAAATTGTTTATTTTTATATATAATTTTTTTCATGCATTTTGGTTATATAAACATTGCCTTAGAAAAAACAAAGTATTGTTTATATTTCGTGTGATGAGATTGTGTATAAACAAGTCGTTAGGACACTTGTGGTTGCTATTTATTTATTCATATGATGATGTAATAGATAAATATGTATTATTTCATTTTGTATGTAATAGATTAGTTTATACTAATTTGTTTACAATTAGAAAATGTAACAAGATGGAGCTTATGAAGATCCTTTCAAGATATGGTGTTTTGAAGACCCTTGAAATATCCCATTAAGTCATTTATAAAATGACTTAATAATTGTTGTGATGACTCACAATAATTGTTGCTAGAAAATGGCTTTGTTTATATATTGTGTGATGCAAGTTTATCATGTTTATTTTTGCATGTTATATAATGTTGTATGTTTGAAAATATGTTTTCCATACAAAAGAACATTTTAACAAAAAAAACATCAAGTTGGAGTTTGGAATTTACATAATCAAGTTTGTACATGAGATGTGTAAAATTTGAGTTTTTATTAAAAATAGTTTTAAATTTTGAAACTCTTCAAATAGCCAAACTTTTAAATATTTAAAAAGGTTTAAAAATATTTTAAATTAAATCTTAACTCTATAACTTTACAATAAAAGGAAGTTTTATTAAAAAGTTAAAAATCGGTTCCTATCGTTATAACCACAAAATTATATTGGATATTAAATTTTAACAAACTAAATCGAATATAAGATATTGATTTAATTTTATACATTTGGAACCTTTAAAAATACCATGGAATATTTTATGCGTCAAATATCCATGATACAAAACGTTTTAAAATACTAGAATAATAAAACGTTTAAAAGTCATTGTTCTGAAAAACTTCATATCTATGCAATCCATTTTAAAAGACACTTGTGTATTATTGTGAGATGCTTATAGATTGTCGGGTCACCTTGTCTATTTGCATTGTCCTTTGATGGCCAAGGTGTTTTATGTTTGATATGAGATAAATGTCACCTAACCGTTAGTAAAGTATAATTCACAAGGTTTTTTTTTTAAGTTTGGATGATTTGATCAAGAATTTTATGTGATAAAGGTCACCTAAGCATGAGAGACTTGAGGCATAGATGAGATTAACATGCCATTAAACATAAGATGTTTTTGGATCCCATAAAATTCTAAGAGTTACATATGAGATGTAATTGATTATCATAACGTATCGATCAACATAATCACGTGTGTTGTGGGTCACCCCTCAAATGATTATGTGTGATGTGGATCTTAGCATTTCAATCTTAATTTAAAGGGTAATTAATATTAAAAAAGGAATCATATCGAAGATATTAAAATGAATCTTATTATTTTGTAGATGACCACCCTGTCTAACCACCCCGTTTGTAACCACCTATTCTTTCACTATTCGATCCATCCTCGAAAAAGAAAAATTGATCGGACCCAGCTTCTTTGATTGGTTTAGGCAACTGAGGATTGTCCTCATGCTTGAGAAAAAGGACTATGTCCTTGATGTGCCTATTCCGGATAAAGCTCCTGCTAATGCCTCTAAGCAAGTAAAGACGCTTGAACGAAACATGTAAATGATTCGCTCGAGGTGGCTTGCATCATGCTTGCCACCATGTCTCCTAAGCTTTAGAAAACCTTTGAGTTTCATGAAGCGCTTGATATGATCAAGCAACTGAAAATCATGTTTTAAGTTTGATAACGACTAGTAATGTTAGACATTATAGTCGTTATTCAACCAGGTTTTAGTTGAATTACATTTCTAATAAGACTAATATCACTAACTTTTGTGCCAAAGTGCTTGAATATATTTTTAGCACAAATAAAGGGGTTTAAATGCAAATTGGAAGAAGTTGAGGAGTAAAACGGACAAAGAGGCTAATCAGGGAAGATTAGCGTCGCTAATCCTTGTGACTAGCGACGCTAATGTGGTCAAACGCGTAATCATCAGTTTCAAAATTCAAATAACAAAAATCGAGGCACGGATGATGGATTAGCGACGCTAACCCTTAAAGTTAGCGACGCTAATGTCTGGATAAGTCAAAAGTCATCGTTTTTCAAATTCAAATTGCGAGATCAACGGGAATCCACTAGCCCACGTTGCGGGAAAGGCATGTTCACGCCTTAGGGACCCCAAAATCCACCACTATAAATATTGGGCTCCCGTACGACTTTTGAAGCATCTCGGGGTACCAAGAAGGGATCCAGTAGCCTAATTAGTCTCTTATTCAGTTCCAAGTAGTTAGTTTGGTTAGATTTGACATTTTAGTAGTTTTATATCAACTCGGTATCGAGGTATTCCGAAATTTGGATTTTCCTCGGTTACACAATGTTCTATTTGGTTTAGGCTTAGGAGAATCATTCGCCTCCTGTTGTTCTGTGGTTTGGTTAGATTTGGATCTTTGATGTTTGGATATTTGTTTGGATTTCGATTTTTATTAAAGAAAGTTGTTTTTGGTTTTATTGTTTTCTCGATCTACAATCAGATCTGAGTTTTATTTGGTTTATTTTGAGTTTTGGTTTGTTCCCACATGTTCTTGATCCACCGTCTATAGAGTGTCACTATAGCGCGGTTTATCGACACAAAGTGCCAACCATGGAATCCACGGTTCTACCCTTACTTGCCACTAGATAGTGGACTGTAAGGTTATATTTTTTATTTTTGACCGCATCAACGACTGCGTAGCCGACAAATTTTGGTGCCGTTGCTGGGGAGTTGTGCGCCTGACACTCTGTGTCAATTTCAAATTTTTGTTTGATTTTCGGTTTTTAATTTTTTGTATGTGTACGTCCTCACAATGGATGATTACATGTACACGAATCAAGATTTATATTGGGAATATGATGGCCCGACCAACAACTATTACGATGATGATTTCTATGATGAATCATTCGATCATAATGAGTTGTGGACCGAGGATCCGACGCATCTTGAAAATTTTGACGAGTCGTGCTTTGTGAGCGACCAAGATCTGGACAATTCGTGCAATGCGAAGTTGGATCAGTGTATCTGTTATCCGAAACCCTCCAAAAGGGGAAAATCATGCCAACGCCCTTTCGGCAATGGCGAATCAGTTAGATCAGCTGGAGGAACAGTTGAGGCAACAGCCACACTCGCCAGAAATTAAGGCGGGCGATCTTTGTACCAACGAGGTTGTGTATGAACCTGCATCATCCGAACATATGATTGAAGGTCATACACTTTGGGTAAATCATGAGACCATGAAGATAGTCGAGATTTTTGTTAAGAGAAGGGGCGTAGATGACAATACCATTCACTACCCAACAACTTTTAAATTTTTTGAATGTTTTAGTAATCAAGAGCCGGTGATGAGTGAAACTATACCATCACCAGACACTGCCAGACGCACACTTTTGGCACTGATCCACCTGTTGGACGATGACCAAGATGATGATGATGACGATTTGGCTTTTGAAAACGAGAAACTTGGTTTTCTCGCCACTCATGATTCATTAATGAGAGTAAAATTAGATGTGATCAATACCATCGATGAGGACATTCGGGAGCATACCAATATTATGCCCTCCAATCCCATCAGATTGGAAAATTCTTGGTTGTATTGCAGGACGAAACGACAAACTGTAGACAACATACATCGTGCGGACAAAACGACGCATGACGAAACAGTCATTTGGGGCGGAACTGGGCGCGCTCCATGTGAAGCCGGTGATCTTGAAGAGACACCGAGGAAAGGATCGAATTTTCAGGTTTAAAACAACCTTCAAGCATTCACGAGAATTAGTCAGGAAATGGTGGTCGGGCAACAACGGAGAGACCGGCAGGCCATTTGACCCAGGGAAGCTGGAGGAGTATTGGGCCAACGAAGGGACGGTGGTGCAGTGAAGATCAGACCTTTGAGTGGAACTCAGGCATCTTGGACTCAGAATTTCGTATCTTTTTCAGTAGATCTTAATAGTTTGGCTAGTTTCGTTGTTTTTACATTTTTTCGGTTATCATTTTGTTCTTGTGCGATCGAGGGTTCTGATTTGTAGAACACCATCGACCATAGAAATCAGATTGGTTCTTGTTTTAGAAACATTTGGCTCTGATTCGGGTTTAGTTTAATGCAAGTTACATTTGGTTATATTTTATCGCAATTCTATGTTTTCGGTATCGGTCATGGTTCTTTGATTCATTATTTCTGATTTGGGTATTTCTAATTTTCTGAGTTGAACTCAGAATCATATTTGTTTAGGTGATTACTTGTGGGTTGCTACTTCAGTAGAGATCAGTAGTTTTAGTTTCAATTTTTGTTTTTTCAAGGTCAAGTATACGAATGGTAGCCGTCTATAGAGTGACACTATAGATCGGTCATATTTTGACACATAGTGCCAACCACGAACTCCTTGGTTCGACCCTTACCTACCGCTACTAGTGGACTGCAAGGTTTATTTTTGATTTTTGACCGAATCAATGACTGCGACGTGTCAAGGTTCAGGCTAAGCAAGAAAAGTTTGAGACCTTGAATACTTTTATTGGCTGCAAAATGGCTTAAGGTTCTTCTGTGAGCTCATGTACTTAAAATGAAAGCGTACACTGAGCAACTTGCCCGCCTTGGTTTCCCTTTCGGTGATGAGTTAGCAACGGATGTGATCCTTGCCTCTTTGCCAAAATGATTCAATCAATTCGTGTTGAACGTTGCAATGAATGATTAGGAAAGGAGCCTCAAATAAGAAGGAAAAGTTTCATATGAAAGGTAAGAAGTGTTTTATTTGCATGTTTTTTCGCAAAAAAAAAAAATCCCGAAAAAAACAACTCGATAATTCATTTTTTACTAAAACAATTTTTATGACTTCGGCGGACAATTTTTGTGAATCATTACAAAAATCAATTATTGTGGCGTTTTTGCGGAGATTTTAGTGAATCACACACACACACACACACTATATATATATATATATATATATATATATATATATATATATATATATATATATATATATATATATATATATGTATATGTATATATATATATATATATATATATATATATATATATATATATATATATATATATATATATATATATATATGTACACACACACACACACAGAGTTAGGATCAAATAAAAACAACAATTATCGTGTGAATGTATGACCAAATGTGGAGCGTCCGATCGTAATGATCAATTGTGTTAGATTTAAGGGCCTAAATGTTAATTTATAACAATTAATTAATCACATTTTACAATTAAACCCTTATAAGGGTATTTAGTCTATTAATAAATATTTAAAAATGAAAATACCTTATTTATCTCCTAATTTTGTGAGATTTATATTTAATATGTATTTTTCTTATTATATAAAATTTATAATTGTATTATGTGATGAATAACTGCACAAAAAAATAATAACAACACATAAAAACTACAGATTATCACATAATACATTGTTATTCTTAAAAAATAGAACATCAATTTTGAAAAATTCGCTATCTTTCTAAAAGAATATATCTTTCATTCTTGGCGTAACACACTACCATTCTTAAAGAATACACTTCATTATTGGGGTAAGACACCATCATTCTCAAATAAAGCATAACATGGTAAATTCTGAAAGAATGTTCATAAACAACTCTACCATCTCAAAGAATACTACCATTCTCAAAGAATAATACATATGTTTTCTTTGTAGCATATATTTACAGTAAAGATTTCACATAAACCACACAACCATTTTCAAAAGAAGACTATCATTCTCAAAGAATACATGTGTTTTCTTTGTAGCATATATTTAAAGTAAAGATATTAAATAGGTGCATCAATTTCATTACACGATATCATTCTCAAAGAATACATATGTTTTCTTTGTAACATATATTTACATTAAAGAAATCTCTTATTCCCGTATTTGGGTCTAAGACGTGTTCATTAGAAATCGGGGTGTTCATTAGAAATCGGGATAGAAAGAACGAGGAATTAGGATGAGGAAGGAAGCACCGAAGCACACACACCTTCGATCGGTGTGTGCGTGTGCAGTTTGCGTGTGTGTGCTTCTCCGGCGGCGCTTAGGGCCGGCGACTGTCCGATGCTAGTTGACGGTGGTGGAGTTGGTCTCTGTGGGTTGCGATTGATGTGGAACGTGGTAGAAGAACTGGGGCAGCAGCCCTCCCGCTGCTGCCGGTTTCTGTTGGGTCAAAAGATCACCGCCGATAGAGGTGGTGGATTCCGGCGACGACAACGGGTGCAGATGGTCGGGGATGGTATAAGGCGTTGATCGGTGATGTTAATTAGGGTTTGATAGAGGTTCCCTTATAAGAAGGGAAAAAAAGGAGAGAGAGAGAGAGAGAGAGAGAGAGAGAGAGAGAGAGAGAGAGAGAGAGAGAGAGAGAGAGAGAGAGAGAGAGAGAGAGAGAGAGAGATTTGAAATTTCCTAAATAAGGGGATAAATTTAAAATTAAAATTAATTGATTATTATATAAATTTACCATCATATCCTTTATAAATAAGTGTACCACAATTGGTCTTATATTCACTCAATCGCATGATCATGCATTCGGAAAAAAAAAGAAGCAGCACCGTCCAGTAAGCGATTTCTCTCCGTGATGTCTTCTTATAGCAAAGATTACATTTGATTTAAGAGTAGCATACATACATAGACGGAATTCAACATTAAAATGCACAAAGACGTGCATAAAAAACTCACACTCCATGCCCCCCTTTGCCGATCGACTTAATCACACAGACTCAGCCGCTCAAGAGAGAGAAACATTATTTTTAATCTGGTACTTTTACTTGAATCTTCTGTACATTTTGTTTCACTAGTTCAATCACTCCTAACTTTAATGGAACTTTATGAGTGCTTCATAAGCCAGCATCCGACATAATGCTGCAAAAAAAGAAAAAAAAAAGAAAAAAGAAACCATAAGCACAGTTATAGCTGTTCACATACATTTATGGACGTGTATTGATCAAGTTACCTGATACTTTTCATCGAACTTAAAGTAGGTTAGCATCTGTAGTTGGGGGAAGGAACATAACCAGACTCTATGTGCCTAAGGTCTTTCAAGAGCACCTCGTAATGCCTTTTCACTTCTTCTACAGACTTTCCACCCACAGCCCTTGCGATATTCAGCCAACGATCAGGTGTGTCTTGATCATAAACAGCAAGAGCTGTTTCAAATAACTTGTTCTGTTTGGCTGTCCAAGAACAGCTGGATCCATATGCGGAAATGGTGTTTGATGACATTTTGTATATAAAGATATCCAAATGCAATTGAAATATTGTTGGAAAGGCTAAAAGGAAAGGAATTGGATGACTGATGTGGAGGACTTGATTAGGTGAAGCTCTTTATAAACTAAAGAAAGTGTGTGAGGTTCCAGTTGAGCGAATATAACTTGCAAATGGTCAAATTGAATGTCACCCGTCATCATCGTCTTTTACAAATTGCAGATATTATTATAATCAGTGGAGTGTGAGAATCAGTATCTGTTTTGGGACCTTAGGGATTCTCTTTAAAGTATAAGAACAAATTAGCTACAAAGTCATGTCAATCTAGCTGTCGGTAGTGCTTAAATTTTATGATGGAAACTGGTTCAAGTCTCTTCATTTTTACATAATCAACTTTCTACATGCAATTTCATTTCAGAATTTCAAAACAGTAAAGATTTTCAATTCTAATAACTCTATACTTATTGTTCATTTCTTCATGCAGTTTCAAAACTTGTGCTTCTTGTATTTTTTTTCTTTTCTGTTAGTGAGCTTTTGAATTGTGTTTAAAGTTAAAACACACTCGTTGTTGGGATATAACAAAACGAGTTAAGTACTTCAAACAAATCGATATTTGATTTCGGTGACACGAGCGGAATAAAATTACCGAAATAAACGGTAAACGAAAATGTAAAACCGGAACACAATATTTAACGTGGTTCGGTCACGGGATCACGACCTACGTCCACGGGCGAACGAGAGAGAGAGTTTTATTATCACCAAAGAAATTACAATCATACAAGGCCTAAACTGCCCTTGTAATCTGATCACTCACAATATTGTATCACTCAAATTTTTGGCTGCCAAATAAAGGCTCTGCACAAAAATACCTCACAATATATCTCTTTGGAATTTTTAGCTCACAAGAGTTTCTAATGTTTCCTCTTGATTTTTGCTTGTTGTTGGTGCAATTTGAGGTGTGTTGCTCCACCCTTTATATAGGCATAAGGGATGACAAATTTTCAACATTTGGGTGGTAGCAAAAAAATGTATTTTATTTTGTTTGTCTTGCCCTTCTTTGACTAGGCCTCCACACCTAACAATCTCCCACTTGGAGGCTTCAACAACTTGGTCATTCTCTGACATCCAATTCCTGCAACATGTTTCCAATCTCTCTCGTTCCTGCCATCCCTTCTTTTCAAACTTCTAGAAGGCCAGTTGAAGTCATACAAAACTTCAACTTGTCTGTGGTAACCACCTTGGTGAACATATCTGCTGGATTCTTCGTTCCAAGGATTTTCTTCAGATTCAAAGTTCCATCATTGATTAACTCTCGAATGAAATGGTACCTCATCTGAATGTGTTTCATTCTACTATGAAACACCGGATTCTTTGCCAGGTGAACTGCACTCTGGTTGTTACAATGCAGTACACAATCCTCCTGTTGCATTCCAAGTTCTGATAGGAAGTTCTTCAACCAAATAAGCTCCTTGGCTGCTTCTGCAATAGCCATATACTCTGCTTCTGTGGTTGAAAGAGCAACACTCTTCTGTAACCTAGACATCCAACTGATTGCGGTACCTCCGATTGTGAAAACGTATCCCGTTGTGCTTTTACCCGAATCCGCACATCCACCCAAATCTGCATCGGCAAACCCTTCTAAGACTACCCCCTTTCTTCTAAAACATAGGGCAATCTCAGCTGTTCCTTTCAAGTAGCGTAACAGCCACTTTACTCCTTTCCAATGCTCTTTTCCTGGATTTGACATAAACCTGCTTACTACTCCCACTGCATGAGCAATATCTGGTCTTGTGCATACCATTGCATACATCAAACTACCAACTGCAGATGCATAAGGAACTTTAGCCATCCGTTCTTTGTCTTCTTCTGTCTTTGGGGATTGCTTCTTTGAGAGTTTCTGACTTCCCAAAGGTGTGCTTCTTGCTTTAGCATCTACCATGCTGAACTTTTCTAAAACTTTCTTGATGTACTTGGTTTGAGAAAGTTTTAATGTACCGGTAACTCTGTTCCTGGCTATGTTCATGCCCAATATCTGCTTAGCAGCCCCTAAGTCCTTCATCTCGAACTCTCTGGACAACTGCTTCTTAAGCTTGTTGATCTCCTGCATGTCGGATCCAGCTATCAACATGTCATCAACATATAATAACAGGATGATGTAAGAGGAGTTGAATTTCTTCAAGTAGCAACAGTGATCCATCTCACATCTGTGATACCCACTCCTCTGCATGAAGCTATCAAACTTCAAGTACCACTGTCTTGGAGCTTGCTTCAAACCATACAGACTTTTCTTTAACTTGCACACCAGGTTTTCCTTTCCAACTGTTGGGAAACCCTCTGGTTGTGCCATATAGATGTCTTCTTCCAGGTCGCCATGGAGAAAAGCTGTTTTCACATCTAGCTGCTCTAGATGGAGATCTTCAGAGGCTACAATACCCAAGACCATTCTGATTGTAGTCATCTTCACAACTGGGGAAAAGATCTCATTATAATTGACCCCTCGTTTCTGTTGGAACCCTTTGACCACCAATCGTGCCTTGTATCTTTTACTGCCATCGATCTCATCCTTTACCCGGAACACCCATTTGTTCTGCAGTGCTTTCTTCCCTGCTGGGAGCTTGACCAAGGACCAGGTCTGGTTCTTGTCAAGTGAGCTCAATTCGTCTTCTATAGCCTTCTTCCACTGTATGGAATCTTTCATCCTTAAGGCCTCTGGATAGGACTCAGGTTCACCATTCTCAGTCAACAACAAGTAATTAGCTGAAGGAGAATACCTAACTGGAGATCTTCGTACTCTAGTGGATCTACGAACAGTAGGAGTTGAGGTCTCTGCATCATCTGCAACCCCGTCTTCAGAACTAGTGTCATCTGTGCTCCCACTATCTCCATATACATCAGAGCTCCCACTGCTTCCTGAACTTTCACCTATCTCTGGAGTACTGATAGGTTTCACAACGTCATCTTCAGAGATTTCTTCAAACTCGACTTGACTTTCTGTTTTCTCTGGTTGCTTGTTTCTGCCTAAGCTCTCTGCAAGTTCATCTTTATATAGGACGTTCTCGTTGAACACCACATCCCGGCTTCTGATAACCTTTTTATTTTGGTTATCCCAGAAGCGGTACCCCATGTCATCCAACCCATAGCCTATAAAAGTGCATTTCCTTGCTTGTGCCTCTAGCTTGTCTCTCTCCGAGTCTTTAACTTTGACATAAGAGACATAACCGAAAACCTTCAAGTGTTTGAGAGAAATATCACGACCTTGCCATTCCTCTTCTGGAATCTTGAACCCTATGGGGACTGAGGGTCCTCTATTGATTAAATATGCTGTTGTGCTGACCGCATCTGCCCAGAACATCTTGGGTAAACCTGCATGCAGTCTCATGCTTTTAGCCCTTTCGTTCAATGTACGGTTCATCCTCTCAGCTACTCCATTCTGCTGAGGTGTCTCTGGAACCGTCTTCTGCATTCTGATTCCCTGGTCAGCACAGTAATCAACAAATTCTTTGCTACTGTATTCGCCCCCATTATCTGATCTGAAACACTTGATCTTCAAGTCTGTTTTATTTTCCACAGTAGCTTTCCATTTCTTAAAAGTGCTGAAAACTTCAGACTTATGCTTCAAGAAATAAACCCAAACTTTTCTTGTGCAATCGTCTATGAACGTGACATAGTATCGGGATCCTCCCACTGAAGAAACTGAAGTGGGACCGTAGACATCTTAATGAACTAGCTCCAATTTCCCGGACTTGGGCTGATGAGCAACCTTCTTGAAAGTAACTTTCTTCTGTTTGCCAAGAACACATGGCTCACAGAAATCAACTTTCACAGTCTTTAGCTCTAGTATTCTTCCTTTGGAAACTAGCATCTTCATTCCCTTCTCACTCATATGCCCAAGTCTTTGGTGCCATAGAGTAGATGCCCCAACTTCTTCAACAGCGTGTGCTTCGGCATCAGAAACTTCCACCATATAAAGTGTACCCCGCTTCTGTCCTCTAGCAACAACTAAATTCCCTTTTGTCACCTTCCACTGATGATCACCAAATGTAACATGGTGACCTTCATCATCAAGCTGCCCCACGGATATTAACATCCTCTTCAAGTCAGGAATGAACTTGACATTCTTCAAAGTCCAATCTGTACCTAAAGTTGTCTTGAGGACCACATCCCCAACACCTGTAATATCCAGGCTCTTGTTGTCTGCTAGTCTGACCTTTCCTTTGTACTGCCGGAAATTCTGCATTACTTCTCTGGAATGACTAGCATGGAACGACGCACCAGAATCCATGATCCAGGATTCTATTGAGTTTTCAACACAGCAAATGAGCACATCATCTTCAGAATCTACTGCCATATTGACTTCCTTCTTGCCTTTGTCTGCCGAAGGTTTTGGGCACTGATTTCTGAAATGACCTTTCTCCTTGCAGTTCCAACAGGTAATATCCGACCTGTTCTTTGACTGACCTCTCTTTCTCGACTTTGATCTTCCTCTACCACCGCCTCCTCTGTTGGACTTCCTTCCCCTATCTTCAGCGCTTAGAAGACTACTGTAAGATTCCCCGATACTCCGTCTGCGCACATCCTCACTAAGGATTAAATTTCGAATGCTTTCGAACGTCAGCTTAGCACCTCCGACTGAACTGCTGACTGCTGTGACCGTACCGGACCAACTTTCAGGCAAAGATGATAGTAGCAGCAATGCCTGAACTTCATCTTCAAATTTAATATCAACCGATATTAACCTCGACAATATTGAATTGAATTCATTTATATGATCAGTTGCTGAACTACCCTCCATCATCTTCAAATTCACCAACTGTCTGATCAGAAAAACTTTATTCGACGCCGAGGGTTTCTCGTACATGTCAGATAGCGCCTTGATCAACCCATGAGTTGTCTTCACATTGACAATGTTGTAAGCAACGTTCTTTGCCAATGACAACCTCACCACACCAAGAGTCTGCCGGTCTAACAATTCCCAATCCTCCGGCCTCATGTGAAAAGGCTTCTCTTCAGACAGAGGTTCATGTAACCCTTTTTGGTAGAGATAGTCTTCGATTTGCATTTCCCAGAAACCGAAATCGTGACCATCGAATTTGTCGATCTTAACTCTCCCATCTTCAGCCATAGCTCAAATATATATATATATATATATATATATATATATATATATATATATATATATATATATATATATATATATATATATATATATATATATATATATATATATTATAAGGCCAATCGAAACCTCGTTTCTGATGTGGAAGATCAGACTAAGCTGCAACCACAGAGCATACGCGAGATACGACTTCCTTTAAACCCGGAGCTCAGATACCAGTTTGTTGGGATATAACAAAACGAGTTAAGTACTTCAAACAAATCGATATTTGATTTCGGTGACACGAGCGGAATAAAATTACCGAAATAAACGGTAAACGAAAATGTAAAACCGGAACACAATATTTAACGTGGTTCGGTCACGGGATCACGACCTACGTCCACGGGCGAACGAGAGAGAGAGTTTTATTATCACCAAAGAAATTACAATCATACAAGGCCTAAACTGTCCTTGTAATCTGATCACTCACAATATTGTATCACTCAAATTTTTGGCTGCCAAATAAAGGCTCTGCACAAAAATACCTCACAATATATCTCTTTGGAATTTTTAGCTCACAAGAGTTTCTAATGTTTCCTCTTGATTTTTGCTTGTTGTTGGTGCAATTTGAGGTGTGTTGCTCCACCCTTTATATAGGCATAAGGGATGACAAATTTTCAACATTTGGGTGGTAGCAAAAAAATGTATTTTATTTTGTTTGTCTTGCCCTTCTTTGACTAGGCCTCCACACCTAACACTCGTATAGTGATACATAGTACATTGGAGAGAGACGAGACTCATGTTAAAGGAACAAAAAATTTCAGCATGCTGTTAAGGTCCAAAATGATGCACCGGGCAATGTGTGGCTCATAGTGCTGATGAGCAAGGTGGCATGGCTCAATTTACTGGGTAAAGTAGATTGTGTGTTTATTTAATGTGTTGTATGGTTTGTATCCTTTTTGATAGGGATAGAGTATGTATGATTGATATGATGTGTATGTGTTGGAATTCACTAAGCCATGTGCTTACCCTTTCCCTTTAAAACCATTGTTTCAGGTACTTCTGGTACGGGTGATGACAAAGCTTGACGAGTACACACTGGCGTAGCTTCTCTTTTGATTTATGTTTGAGTTGACATTATTTTAGTTCTCGACTTCCGCTGACATTTTTTTTGGGTTGTGATGACATTATATGTTTTTGAATGAATGGAATAATGGTTATGTTTTGAACAATTTTAATAAAATGTTGTTTTATTACTAAAAATCGCTTTCCTAAAATATTTAAATTTGTCATAAAACCGGGAGGTTACACATTCCCGTTTAAGCTGTTCTAATACCATACGTCAACAATTACACACAATTACACACATTTCTAACTTTTAACATGCAAAAACATAAACTAAATAATGTGGCTTACTGCCCGTTGAACTCCGATTGACGACACGCCACATATTCCATTCCTTTAAGCTTGTTCATTATATAAAACCGTCTTTGAAAAAAATGTTTTGAGTCTTAGTTTGAGTCTAGGCACACATGAATGTATACCTAAATCCTTCAAACATGCTTTGATACCAACTTGTAACTTCCCAATATTTTGTGAATAACCATGTCAATTCTTATTATTTTTAAAACCAAATGTCATAAAACATTAATAAAAGGGGTTATCTAAAATTTAGAAGTATGTGGAAGTAAAATCCCAGGTACTTCGTATCTAGCCTGAGCAAACTATATCTCCCCTTGGGTCTTTCATGGTTCAACAAACTACATTCACCATACCACTAAACAAAACATATGACGTTGTTCCACTTCTCCCCCAGGTAGTTTATGCACAACGATTTACACACACATGCATCGTTAACAAAATAAGCAAGTTAATGTAACTCACCTTGATAAGTATCCGAGTAACAACACTAACACGAACTAAAAAGGATATTGCTTAGCACAACCTACAACATTATTCATAGCACCATTTAGAACTTAACTTAAGTTGCTTCTCATTATGCTTTACTAGGTACCCCTTTTTGTTCACTTTCCATTTAATAAGTCCTTAGCCAAAGGTATTATATCAGAAAGTTACTTATATATTATGGTATTTTGGACCTTGTGAAAAAAGGCTCATATTACAACTATTATAAAGTTTTTCATATTAAGTCCTCTTAGACCATGACTCATTGTTATGTCCATAACTTTTGAACCGTAATTCCTAATACAATGTCCTATACATTTCTAGAGACTACACTTGATTTCCTACACTTCTTGAATCACAGGGTTTTCCCTAATTCCGCACCAATTTGCAGTAAAATAGTTTGTACGTTTAGGCAGACTTGCTGTTATAAACGTTTATTATGTTTATCATCATTTTGAGATATTCTGTTGACCATTTGTTTAACAAAACATATATTTATTTCTTAATAATATTATGTTTGGTTATTAATGTGAAAAATACAAATTAAGGCCCTTTTTAAAAATTAATATTGCATTTGACACAAAACACTAGTTGAATATTCTGCATAAAATCATAGTTTTTATTTTTGAGTTTAATTCGTATCTCAAATCTTCAACACTCAGATTACCGATCCAAGGCTAGAGATACTCACCCAACCACAGTCACTACTTAGTGGTGGTGTCATGGTGGTAATAAGGTTTGTGGTGGTAAAAACCCCCATACACCAAATGTTTATCAAGACTAGAAAGTAAGACTAGAACATGCACCAAGAATTTAGCGCACCGAACTAAACTTGGAGATTTAAGGAAAACTACCACAAACCACACCACCTTGTGGTGGTGTCTTGGTGGTTTAGTTGGCGACCAAGAGCCAGCAATGGTGGTGTTCGTCAAGAATCAACGAGATGACAAGAAAAGAACATGAATACCTACACCACTTGCACACCAAAGCTTCTCGCCACCACTACTTTCTTTCATCCGACCACCTTCTTCCTTTCCAGAAGCCATTCCTCCCTCTCTCGGTTCACACACTCTCTCAGATTCTCTCTCAAACTTCTCTCTAGCTCACGGTTATGGCAAAGACGAAAGGGAACTAGAAAGGGTGCATGTAATAAGGCTTAAAGTATCTTAAAAATGGTTAAAGAGTGGAGTTAAAACCAAGTAGTAAACCGATGGCCTTCCCTCTCCCTCTCATTGGTTACATGCAATAAATGGGCAAAAATACCTTTTGACCCTCCTTGTTTCCCAAATTGACAAAAATGACCGTTATTCCCAGAGACTTAACATTCTAGGTTTCTTAAATGTCACTACTAGAACCTCATTAATATTCTAAACTTTGTTTTAATAATTTGGTTAGTGATATTAATTTAGCTAACCCTTATTATTATTGTATGTATCCTTACACATAATACCTATATTTTAAAGAAAACCCAAAAATACGATAGAAATTAAAATATGAAAACAGATATTACTATATATATATATATATATATATATATATATATATATATATATATATATATATATATATATATATATATATATATATATATATATATATATATATATATATATATATATATATATATATATTATAATAGAGGGATATTTCAAAGCACCTCATTCATTTGAAACTCCTATGTCTTTTCATATTTTCATTGATTTTCTAAATTTCTTTTAATACTTCAACCACAATTATTTGAAACTTACAAAACTTATTATTTTTTTTATCTTAATTACACACTTAACTCATTTATAATTATATTTCAATATTATTTCTATGATTTTAAACATAATATATTTAATTTATTACTTTAGTTTGGTTGTAAATATTATCTTTTTAATTATATCAGTATATAGTTATCAATCTAATATACTTACTTTTTTCATTCAAATAAAAAAGATATATACATATGAAGTTGATAAAATATATTCAAATACTACTTTTAAAATTATTAAAAATATATAACATAATGTTCGATGAAAAATAAACTCATCTATAACTCTAATTTCAATGTTAATTCTATGATTTTTAACATAATATACTTAATTTGTTATTCAGTTGTAAATATTATCATTTTAATTCTATCAGTATATAGTTATCAATCTAATATACTTATTTTTTCATTCAAAACGAAAACAAAATATCAAATAAACTTGGAAAATTTTGTTGAAATACTATGTAACACCCCATCTTTCATACACCTTATTTGATGTATTAAATTATAAAACATCATTTAGTGAAAAATTCATTCTTTTAAAAACTTTTCTTTTAATCAAAAAGAAATCGTTTAAAATATTTGGTCCCAACAAAACAATTAAGTTTAAAAGTATTTAAACAAACTTTGAGGGTTACAAACTCAGATCAAAACAACCATAGTAAAGCAACATAACATCTCAAGCTAATGTCCCGTAATTACAAAGCCATTCTACCAAAAATTCGGCATGACCTTTGGGCTAGATGGATAAAATCCATACCGATTCGACTCAAAATCAAAATAGCCCAAAAGCATTACGGAACATAGCAAGAAATTACAATACAACTACAAGGGTTGTTCTAACTATAAACATCACATCTCTCAAATATACATCATAATTATACCGCTTTATAAATACTCTATCCTCCGATCCTCTTTTCTATCTAGGTCCCCATGAGAGCTTCTAAGTCCTTTCTTTCTATCCTCTGATGTCAGTCATCCTGTTCCTGAGTACATAGCATTTAAAATAAAAATATGTAAGACAAATATGTCTCGTGAGATACATGGGTTTTAGACTCAATGAATTTAAATCAATTTAAATATCATTAGCTATTAGCAAATAAATAGAACCTTTCCCTTCTTTTCAAAACCTGCAAACTCCACTGTTATATCAAAACAATCAAACCAAAGTTCATTGCTATAATCATAAAATATAAGTCATTACTTCATCATAAAACATTAGGTTTTCCACTTTATCATAAGCAAACATAAATTAAACCATTTCTTATCAAAACATAGACCAACTGCAATTCATGTTTCATTTATTATTATTTGGTTCATACGGGTTTCCCCGTATCTTCCCTCCCTGGAATAGAACCAATCTATCCGTGAGCGCGTGCTAGTTTTCTTCCCTTCATGGAATAGAACGAATCTATCCATAAGGGCGTGTTGAGACAACTACTTCGCAACGGGAGGTACCATCCCATTAGTTTATTTTGACCTACCCTCATTAGGGTGAGATCCTTGTCTGGACGTCTTTTACATTTCTTACATTTAGTTCATATTTCATTTATCATTTCATTACATGTTGGTCTCTATCATAATCATTATTCAATCTTATAGAAATCATCTCAACCTTTGCATAAAACAACTTTTAAAACTTTAAACTTTAGAATCATTTGCAAACCATTTCAAAAACCATTGTTCATAAAGATTTAACATAACTTTTGAAATTCATTTATCAAAATAATAATCATAAAACATTTAACATAAAAACAAAACTTGTTGCTATGTACCCAGAAAAGTCCTCATGTACTCACCTTGACTAGTTAGAGAAGTCTAACTAGGGTTACTCCATTCGATTGTATCTTCCATTCCATGAACTTTACTCCTTAATTACCTTCCCACTCGATCCCAAGATGGAGTTAACTCGCTCCATGGATGTTGCTAATCCAGTTCTCCATCAAGTACTCAAATTTTCTTTAATTTTCTATTCAAATATGAGAAATCAGAAGTTGTTGAGTTGTTTTCCTTGAAAGAAATCGAGCCCACACTTCATCTCGACCACCAGCCATCGCCGGTGGTCCTCACCGACGTCTACAGCTGCCGGAAATCGGCGATATCGCCTGAAAACACCCCGACAGCAGCTTCATCGCTGCTCCTTCTCGACCTTCTGCCCCCTGCTCACAACTCTCTCTATCTCGCTCTTTCTCTCGGTCACAGATTGCACAAACACGCACATACACTCGTAAATCGATTGTGTGTATGTAGTTTTTCCCTTTTTCTCAATTTCTATTGAAGGGAGTACGTACCAGGTGAAAGAAAACGGGATAAGAACCTTCCAGATTTCAATTTGGTCAAAAGAAGTGACAAATTTCCGAAAATACCCTTAAGTCGTTTTCCTTAGAAAAATTTTCGGTATTTTCCTTGATATTTTTCTCAAACTTTACGGCACCATATCCTCAGCCTACGATATCGGATTTTTCCAAACTTTATACCCTTTGAAAGGTGGGAATGAGCTTAACAACGTACTCCTACTGACTTAAAGCTGAATCTGAATATATTTTACGTTATATACCTTTAAACGTGACCCTTTAGCCATTTTTGTCACTTTTTGGTCATCTTTGACCTATCATAACTTCTTCGTTATAACTCCAAACAGCCCGAATCATTTTCCAGTATTCTTATTACATCAAAATCTATAAAGGTCTCTTTGATGACTTTTTCCCAATTCCTTATAGAAATTTAGACATTAATTTTTAAAGTTTGGTAATTAATCTTTTTCACTTTTGTCCTCAAATTTCTCATTCTTGTCCTCGGGTCTTTAAATTCAAATTTTCTAATGAAATAATACTTCATTATGAATTAATAAAAGGTTATAAAACCCAAGTTTCCATATTTTTACACTCTTTGACGCTTTTGCCATTCCGTATACAATTAAGCTCATTTGGATATCAAACTTCCTAGCATCATGATACTTAGCTTAAAATCCTTATTTCATATATTAAAATTTTTGGTTGTCACAAATATCTACCCCTTAAAAGGATTCCGTCCTCGGAATCACTATACGGAAAGGAATTAACTTACAACTACATAGTTCCACGAGAACCTAAACTGCTACTAGGTCTTCAATAAGTCTCTTGCTTCAAGTTCTCATTGCCTTGTGCAATCCTTGTTATAATTGTTCCTTTCGATAGCATTCAGCTTCATTTGTCATGTTTCCTTTTCCTAGATCATAATCACTAAGATGTATTTCATCTGAAACCTAGATAACTTCATTAATCACCTTTCAGAATAACTTTGACTTTTCAAAGTCAACATGTGTTTCATTTACTTTCCTCATTACTAAGCACTCAAACATGTTTATTTCTTTAACATTCTTGTTTTTCAATGATCGAGTGCACCAACATTCATATAATAGAGTTCTGTACTTTTTATCCAAAATAGC
Source organism: Cichorium intybus (assembly GCA_023525715.1). Classification (NCBI taxonomy): domain Eukaryota; kingdom Viridiplantae; phylum Streptophyta; class Magnoliopsida; order Asterales; family Asteraceae; genus Cichorium; species Cichorium intybus. Next base: position 124,790,313 of record CM042011.1, on the reverse strand, counting down.
ATTCTACTTTACTATTCATGCTTAACTTCCAATCATTAAACTTTATCTCTATGGGTCTTTCTTTACTTTGCATTCTTCCATTATAGTCACTAGACATTTCTCATCATTTATCTCTTTAGTCATGAGTCTTACTTAGTTCCAAATCTCATTGACCATTCGATTCGGTTACTATGCTCCACCAATGCCACATTGATACTACTATAGATGATTAAGGATTCATCTATTTCTTTTCAGTTCACATGAACCACAATCCAATCACTATACAATGTCTTTTTGCAACAATTTATCTCAACAATAGAATTCTAACCTTTCGTACAAATTCTTTATGGAGAACTACACTTCAAGTATCATATCCTTAGACACTCCTGAGCTGCTTGCTGAACTTAATTCAACATGTCTCAAGACTTATATTTGCACCATTCTATAAAGACAATCATCAAAAGACTAAGCATCTAAATCTTCACATCTACCCCTTAAAAGAAAATGAATATCATGTTCTTTTAAGGTCCAATTCCTCATATCAATCTTTAGATACTGTTAAGCTATTGTTTTCCATTCATCCTTAACTAGTTCCATCTGTGGTGCAACCGGATTACCACGTTGTTCGTCATTATACGTATAAACCATCTTGCCAAATGTTGCATTATCTTTAAATAACCATCTCGTGGTGAGAAATTGTAAATCTCATCACAGTCCATGCAAAATCTTACTAGTTATCTCCATCCAAGTGATAAGTCTACTTACTCACAAAACACCTTTTACTAATCCAAAGATACTTATAACATGCTCCACAATAAGCCTCACAATTTGTGAACTAACGACTTGCCTCTTGAATAGTTGTATTCAACTACTAAGTGTATATGTTACTATTCCTTCATAATATAAAATACACTCGCCAACCACAAACATTAACTACTAATATAAGCTTGTAGAACTAACCGTTCATAACGATTTCCTTGCCTCAAAATACTACATGGAGAGAATAACATACCTTCATGACATTAACTTGTTGTTGCAAAATCTTCACATGTGTCAGTTTCCTTCTTGACCTTTAGAATCTGATGATTTTGCTTGAGCACAGTAACATAAATGAGCTTTAACATACTATGTCATACTCCTCGATCTTCAAGATTCCAAATTCTAAACTTTCAACAAGGACTTGTCAATTTTAGCAATTTCTTTTATGCATCTTCTTATAGCATTTCATCTTGTTTATCATAATTTATATTCTTATAATTATATTTCGATAAAGCATCATACTTGAGATTTCAAGATCCTTGTCACCTTTTCATTTTCATCTCTTTCCCTTTTTGGTAACTTACTTTGTTATATTACTTGTTATAGCACTATACTTATGACTTAACCCTTTGATTAACCATTAAATGCTTTCATTTGTTATATTTATTCAGATTAGGAAGTCATAACTCCCCTTTTTGTTCATTGTACACCTTATTCTTATGCTTTATTTTATCTTTGATTTCTTGCCTAATACTTGATTAGGCAATTCAACTTCTATTTCCTAATTCTTTCATTTCCATTTTTAACAACATACTTTCACTTTCTAATTAATATATCTAATCATACTTTTCATTCCTTACTTTAGTCATTGATGACACAAATTAATCTCTATTCCATAGTCTTACTTCGTTTCAGTTAGACAACGGAATCCTTAATAACTCAAACTTCGGAGGTTTGTATAACTTAGTTATATTTCTTTCATTTCAGTTTTCTCCAACTCCATGATACATTCTCATTATATTAGCTTTATAAATTTCAGCCGTACTTTAATGTTTTCAATTATACTTGATTTTATTACATAGGTATATCAATCCTATGACAATCAATCAATCCTTCTTCTCTTCCCTATTCCCCACAGAAATCCATTACCAGGTTCCTAAAATTCCTTTGTGATTCCACCAAACCCAAATACATATCCTGTAGTTATGATAGTACGGGCCCATATTATTATAACCACCTATACATATTTGTTTCTGGTATCACCACTAGGTCTCCTGGTCTACTGGTTCAGGTTACCTTACAACTCCCTATCACTCATGTTTTATTTTAGACTCATCGACTTAACCATCATATAGGTATATAACCTATCTTAAGATCTTAGGTTCAACAACCTATCTTACGATACATCATATCATAACCCTTACTTTCTTGCTTACAATCTTATCTTAAGTCCGTATTCTCACTTCATCGTCACACAGCTTAAGCCTAGGTTCGAGTCTCGACACCTAATTCGCTTAAACTATGGCTCTGATACCAAATTGTAACACCCCATCTTTCATACACCTTATTTGGTGTATTAAATTATAAAACATCATTTAGTGAAAAATTCATTCTTTTAAAAACTTTTCTTTTAATAAAAAAGAAATCATTTAAAATATTTGGTCCCAACAAAACAATTAAGTTTAAAAGTATTTAAACAAACTTTGGGGGTTACAAACTCAGATCAAAACAACCATAGTAAAGCAACATAACATCTCAAGCTAATGTCCCGTAATTACAAAGCCATTCTACCAAAAATTCGGCATGACCTTTGGGCTAGATGGATAAAATCCATACTGATTCGACTCAAAATCAAAATAGCCCAAAAGCATTACGGAACATAGCAAGAAATTACAATACAACTACAAGGGTTGTTCTAACTATAAACATCACATCTCTCAAATATACATCATAATTATACCGCTTTATAAATACTCTATCCTCCGATCCTCTTTTCTATCTAGGTCCCCATGAGAGCTTCTAAGTCCTTTCTTTCTATCCTCTGATGTCAGTCATCCTGTTCCTGAGTACATAGCATTTACAATAAAAATATTTAAGACAAATATGTCTCGTGAGATACATGGGTTTTAGACTCAATGAATTTAAATCAATTTAAATATCATTAGCTATTAGCAAATAAATAGAACCTTTCCCTTCTTTTCAAAACCTACAAACTCCACTGTTATATCAAAACAATAAAACCAAAGTTCATTGCTATAATCATAAAATATAAGTCATTACTTCATCATAAAACATTAGGTTTTCCACTTTATCATAAGCAAACATAAATTAAACCATTTCTTATCAAAACATAGACCAACTGCAATTCATGTTTCATTTATTATTATTTGGTTCATACGGGTTTCCCCGTATCTTCCCTCCCCGGAATAGAACCAATCTATCCGTGAGCGCGTGCTAGTTTTCTTCCCTTCATGGAATAAAACGAATCTATCCATAAGGGTGTGCTGAGACAACTACTTCGCGACGGGAGGTACCATCCCAGTAGTGTCTTTTGACCTACCCTTATTAGGGTGAGATCCTTGTCCGGACGTCTTTCACATTTCTTACATTTAGTTCATATTTCATTTATCATTTCATTACGTGTTGGTCTCGATCATAATCATTATTCAATCTTATAGAAATCATCTCAACCTTTGCATAAAACAGCTTTTAAAACTTTAAACTTTAGAATCATTTGCAAACCATTTCAAAAACCATTGTTCATAAACATTTAACATAACTTTTGAAATTCATTTATCAAAATAATAATCATAAAACATTTAACATAAAAACAAAACTTGTTGCTATGTACCCAGAAAAGTCCTCATGTACTCACCTTGACTAGTTAGAGAAGTCTAACTAGGGTTACTCCATTCGATTGTATCTTCCATTCCATGAACTTTACTCCTTAATTACCTTCCCACTCGATCCCAAGATGGAGTTAACTCGCTCCATGGATGTTGCTAATCCAGTTCTCCATCAAGTACTCAAATTTTCTTTAATTTTCTGTTCAAATATAAGAAATCAGAAGTTGTTGAGTTGTTTTCCTTGAAATAAATCGAGCCCACACTTCATCTCGACCACCAGCCACCGCCGGTGGTCCTCACCGACGTCTACAACTGCCGAAAATCGGCAATATCGCCTGAAAACACCCCGACAGCAGCTTCATCGCTGCTCCTTCTCGACCTTCTGCCCCCTGCTCACAACTCTCTCTCTATCTCGCTCTTTCTCTCGGTCACAGATTGCACAAACACGCACACACACTCGTAAATCGATTGTGTGTATGTAGTTTTTCCTTTTTTCTCAATTTCTATTGAAGGGAGTACGTACCAGGTGAAAGAAAACGGGATAAGAACCTTCCAGATTTCAATTTGGTCAAAAGAAGTGACAAATTTCCGAAAATACCCTTAAGTCGTTTTCCTTAGAAAAAGTTTCGGTATTTTCCTTGATATTTTTCTCAAACTTTACGGCACCATATCCTCAGCATACGATATCGGATTTTTCCAAACTTTATACCCTTTGAAAGGTGGGAATGAGCTTAACAACTTACTCCTACTGACTTAAAGCTGAATCTGAATAGAGTTTACGTTATATACCTTTAAACGTGACCCTTTAGCCATTTTTGTCACTTTTTGGTCATCTTTGACCTATCATAACTTCTTCGTTATAACTCCAAACAGCCCGAATCGTTTTCCTGTATTCTTATTACATCAAAATCTATAAAAGTCTCTTTGATGACTTTTTCCCAATTCCTTATAGAAATTTAGAAATTAATTTTTAAAGTTTGGTAATTAATCTTTTCACTTTTGTCCTCAAATTTCTCATTCTTGTCCTCGGGTCTTTAAATTCAAATTTTCTAATGAAATAATACTTCATTATGAATTAATAAAAGGTCATAAAACCCAAGTTTCCATATTTTTACACTCTTTGACGCTTTTGCCATTCCGTATACAATTAAGCTCATTTGGATATCAAACTTCCTAGCATCATGATACTTAGCTTAAAATCCTTATTTCATATATTAAAATTTTTGGTTGTCACATACTACTTTATAAATGATTAAAAAATATAACATAATGTTCAACGAAAAATCTAAATTGAAATATGATATTAACAAAAAATTTGACCAAAACTATTTTTTATAATAATGAAAATTCTCAAAAGAGGTAGCTTTCTATTGATTAAAAAATAATAATTGCATTTATGTTGGTTAATTTAAAACCTAAATGACTCTTCATATTTCTTAAATTAATAGCCTTTACCAATAACTTTTTATATTCCTCTCATTTATACATGTTGCTATATAAGTTGAATTTTCTCATAAAAAACATTCATGTCTTTCAAGTGTTTGTGTTAAAATATGAAGATTAGAAGAAATTGGAAAAATACACCAAATGTATGTTGATTTTTCTATTTTCTTGAAATTTTTTATGTTCTTTGTATTATTTAGGAGTGTTTGATGTATTTTTAATACAAACATTATAATATTTATTTTAGCACTTTTATGTTATTTAAAGTTTTAGTTTTTAAATTTTCAATAGTATTTGTTATTCGTAAGATTGTGATATATAAAATCATGAAGTTTTTTCTACAAATTCTTTTATGATTATGGAGGGTTTGATGTTGTTTATGAATATGAATGTTATAAGAGATGTTTCAATGCTTCTATGTTATTAATTTTTTCATATTTTTTGTTATTCGTTTGTTTCTACGAATTTTGTGTATTATATACGAGTGTTTGGTGTGTTTTTCGAATAAAAATGTTATAATAGATATTTCGATGGTATCATGCTATTAAAAGGCATAATATTTATTTTTATACTATTTGTTATTTGTTAGATTGCGATATTCATTCGACAATCAAGAAACGAAACAAATGTAAAGTTTTAATCATATTCCTTATTAGAAAACAAAAGGAACGATAAAATTTTTGGACGTTTTAACTAAACACTGCATGAGGTTATTTATGATGAAGATAGTTTTGAATAAATAAAAATAGAAATCACGGTTTATTTAGGATGGAAACGACGTTTGACATAGCTTAAAACGCTCCATAAATTATCAATTAAATGTGATACATGACCAATAATTTTAAACTATAAAGATTAATAAAACTAATTAGTTAAATAGAGTTTTCCCCTTACTACTCACGTAGGTTTTCATGTAGAAATATTAAATGATAATTCGTTAGAGTTAACAATTTTTTTACTCATTTAAGGTAGTTCATTTTAACGTTAATGTATATTAACAATTTTTACTTATTTTAATTTACGAGTTGTTAAATTAGAAATATTAAACCAAGTTATATTTTACAAATCGAATTATCGTTTTCTCATCTATTAAGACATAATGTTAAAGAATATTAATAATAACTATTATAAGTAAAAATTGTGTAACATAAGTTATAAAGTCTGTTGAGATGTAATAGTTAATAACTTTCTGATGAAATTTGAGGAACTTTGACACTAAAAGAAATATTTCAATATAATTAACCAACAATAATTCTTTGTAACTGAAAACTTTTTACTTATGTTAGTTCATTACCAATAAGTCTTAAAAAGTTTACAATAAAGATTCCAACTATACTATAAATTCCTTTTTTATTTTGACCATCACGTTGATGAAATTTTCATATTGTTTATTTATTATAATATAAAATAATAAATCTCTATATTTATTTTCTGATGTTTTTAGAACGAATATCTTGATATAAGGTAATATATTGATGATACATCGACCTTTTGATTTATTATATAAATTGTTATTTCATACTTGAAGACAATGACTTAGATATTTTTTAACAAAACACATTTGTTATTATTTTAACTATATAATTTTGTTTCTGCGCAACACATGGGTATTCGTCTAGTATCTTATAAAGGAAGCATGTTTCCTCTCACCACATGTATTTGAAACTTCCATGACCTTTCAAATTCCCACTTAATATAATCAATCTATTAATTTAAATATTTTTTACCACATTAATTTGAGATTTTTTTTTCTTTATCCCACATTGTGACCTCTTCTCTTTCTCTTATATAATACAATTCATTTGCTTTTATTATCCATCAAACTTGATATTTCAAGTCTATTATTAGTTAGTGATCATTATCATATAAACATTCTTTTTTCGCAAGTTTTAAACGATTTTTACTGTTTTGTTTCAACTCTAAAAAGTATTGAAACTCAAAAGTAAAAATTAAAATTACTTAAAACTTTTAAAAACTTGACTATGTTGGAAGTTTATAGTACGTCATTTTTAAAAAGTGACATCGGTGTAAACAT